>JAPFFA010000007.1:56000693-56012281 GCA_026153275.1 Sciades herzbergii | reverse complement strand
ATGATGTTTTAGGTCATATTTATGCAAAAATATAGAAAATTCTAAAGGGTTCACAAACTTTCAAGCACCACTGTACATAGCCAAAGAATGCAAGCTGTGTCCACCTTTGCGAGCAAGAGATGGACGTTGATATTTGCCAGTTTCATCACTGAATCCAGCCAGGCATCTTGCAGCAGTGACAAAACTGTACTTTTCAGGTTTTATGAGTTCTTTGATTGTCTTCACAGGTGCAACTTTTTTGCTTCAGGTACCAGTCTGCAAAGGTCATACCTTGTTTCAAATCAAAAACCAAAAATATGTTGTGGAAACTCTCTCAAGCAAGAATACTCCAAGGTCAAAGGGTTTGGAGAAAAGTTAGACTTTTTTTAAACTTCTCTTTATTGTTTTTTTTTAACACGGTTATAAATTTTACATGAATACATTATTGTGCATTTGTGCAAGCAAAAAAAAAAGAAAGAAAAGAAAAAAGCCATCAAAAAAGAGAAAAAAACAAAAAGGGACGTCATAGAAAACATATCACTGTCCAATGACAAGTGATCGTTCATGGGTTTATCTCATTGAAATACAGTACTCTATGAAAGGTTGCCATATCAAGTAGAACATGTTAACCTTTCCTCTCAGGGTGAATTAATTTTTTTTCCAATTGTAAATGCTTCATCACATCTTTTAGTAGCATTAAGTTGGCTGTTTTTTTTTCTTCCAATTTAACAAAATCAGTCATCGTGCCAACAACATCACAAAACACATCATATTATGCTGGTTGTTTGTCAGCTTGATTCTGTCTGGTTTTACTCCGAACACTGCCAGAATTGGATCTGGTTGGAGTTGTTTCTGTAAACCCTCAGATAAAGTTTGGAATATCTTAGACCAATACTTAGCTGTTTGGACAGCTCCAAAACGTGTGCTAATGAGGCAGGCATCTGTCCACACCGATCACAAGATGGATTTACTGTAGGAAACATCTTTGAGAGTCTCAATTTTAATAGATGTAGTCTGTGTAATATTTTGAACTGCAGCATTTCATGTCTGGTACATACAGATGAGGATTGGACATGTTCTTGGGCTTTTCTCCATTTACCTTCTGCAATTTCTCCTCCTAGATCTTCCTGCTAGGCCTCTTTCAGGTGGTCCAGTGAGGCTGTGCAGTCTATTCAGTGTGCTAGTGTGTCATGAATCTTGGATATAATTCCTTTGATTGAAGGGTCAGACAAGAACAGTGCGTCCATTGTGGAGGCAGGTGGCTCGCTGGGAAAGGATGGAAATTTTTTTTTTTTTAACAAAATTACAGTGATTAAATCCTTAAAAAAAAATCTGTGTTGGGAATATCAAATTTTTCCCATAGTTGCTGGAATGTGGGAAAAGTTTTACCAATGAATAAATCTCAAACAAAGTGGAGACCTTTGAGGTACCATTGATGGAACGATGAGTCAGAGAGTGACACAGTAAATACATGATTGTCTATCAGTGGAGTTAGTAATGAGCATTTTTGCCAGCCAAACTGTTTTCTTATCTGAAACCAAATTTTGAGTGAGTAGGAGATTATTAGATTTGTTAACTTAAACTTAGGAGTGGGTTGAGCCAAATAAATCATTGCCGGTAATGAAGAAGGGGAGCAACTTTGGTTTTCCATCCTTGACCAGTTGACGCTTTGTGTATGACACCAAAATGACATAGAGTGAATGTTACAAGCCCAGTAATAAAGCTGAAAGCAAGGCAATCCCTTGCCCCCCAGTGTCTTGGGTCTTTGCAAGAAAGCTTTCTTTATTCTTGGAGTCTTCTTGTTCCACATAAAGTGAGAAATTGCTGACTAATTTCTTAAAGAAGCTCTTGTTAATGATGATGGGGATGCACTGAAACAAAAACAAAAATTTGGGCAGAGTATTCATTCTAACTACATTTATTCATCCTGCTAAGGAGATGGGAAGGTTTGCCCAGTTTTCAAAATTTTTCAGTTTGAACAAATAATTTTGAAAAGTTTTCTTTAACTAGATCAGAGAATTTTTTGTGACCTAAAAAAAATGAAAAATTTGAAATTGGAAATGGAAAGGAAGTAAATGTGTTTGTGGACTGCAGTGCTTTGAGATTAACTGGAAATAATATACTTTTGAAGAGATTACGTTTATATCCAGATATTGCTCCAAATCTTTTCAAGGTTGTCATTATGACCGGTATTGATTGAGAGGGATTCGAAACATGCAATAATAAATCATCCGTGTAAAGTGACACCTTGTGTTCTGTCCCTCCTCTATTAATCCCTGTGTATTCCTTTGCTACACTCAGAGCAATAGTAAGCATTTCGATAGCGAGTGTGAATAGCAGTGGTAATAGGGAGCATCCCTGTCTAGGAGAGCAGCCTAGGGGAAAATAGCTGGAGCTGATATTATTTGTTTGGACTGACGCTTGAGGTTGGGTGTATAATAATTTAATTAAAGAGATGAATTTGGGGCCAAATCCAAACCTTGACAAGGTCGAAAAGATGTAATTCCATTCGATCCTGTCGAAGGCTTTTTCTGCATCCAGAGAGAGCAGTATCTCCAGGTGTTTGTTATTGGTATCTTTCATGTAAATAATATAAAACAGCCATTGAATATTAAAGAATGTCAGATATGCGGTATGAGGCAGATGTAAGTGCAAAAGCAGTTCATTTACAAAGGTGAAAAACACACGCAGGCAAACAGTCCAAATCGGCAGGAAAACTCAGAAACATAAACACAAGCAAAAGGTCAGGCAAGGCACAAACAGGATATCACAGGCAGCAAGAAAACATGAACGAGGGGACAGGCACAGAAATCAGGAAACCAGGAAATCAAACATGGGTAACAAGGCTCAGTAATGCATACTGATGTAGCATAATATTTCACACAGACTTGCATCTAAACAGTCTTTTTATAGGTGCACATATAGCTCCTTAATTATGTTCAGGTGTGTGTCGTTAACAGCGCCTGTGCAAGAGTCCGCTCGACACATATGCAGTCTAGGGTGCATGTGAGAGTTCTAAAGGTGCACACACCACAACACACAGGACTGACAGACCCCCCCCCCCAAAAGAGCTCCCTCCAGAAGCGACAATCCATCTTTCTTGGCTCCAGTGGGGGCTCAGGTTCAGGCTCAAGACAAAACTTGGACTCCTGACTTGCACTGGTCTTGGGCTCTTGAGATGGCTCAGGCTCTGGACTGGACTCGGGCTCAAGCTCTGTACTGGGCTTGGGCTCAAGCTGTGGAGATGACTCTGGATCTGGACTGGACTTGGGCTCTGGGCAGGAAGCACACTCAAACTCAGGACTTGACTTGGACTCTGGACTTGGCTTGGCTCCAGGACCAAAAATGGACTTGAGCTCTGGGCTGGATTCGAGCAGTGGAGATGACTTGAGCTCTGGACTGGACTCGGGCTCTGGGGATGACTCGAGCTCTGGGCTGGACTCTGGCTCCAGCTCAGGAGATGACTCAGGCTTAAGCTCTGGATCTGGCTTGGACTCAGGGCTGGTGGTGTGCTCGAGCTCTGGGCTGGACTCAAGCTCTGGAGATGACTTGGACCCTGTACTTGACTTGGTCTCTGCATTGCAAAAAATGATATCTTAGCAAGTGAAAATATCTTGAAAATAGTTTAAATGATCTAGCATTTCCTATTAGAAGAATACAAGACACCAATTCTGAGATTATTAAACCTAGTTCTAGATTGCAACCAACTTATTCTAAGATGTCAAGTAAAATTATCTGTCCATGCAGCAAGATAATTTCACTAGTATTAAATAATTTGCTCCTCAAATTCAGTTTTAAATTTTTTGCAGTGTGGACTTGACTCAGGCATGGAGAGCTCTGTCAGTGCTTTGCTATGGTTCTGGTCAGGACCTGGTGGTGGGACGACAACAACATCTTCCTGGCCGGGCAGCAGCGGGATGATGATGTCTTCATGGCCGGGCAGCGGGGGGATGATGACATCATCATTACCAGCTGAGGCAGCTCCATTGTCCTTAGACACTGGTTCTGGAACAGGTTCAGGTTCTGGCATTGGCTCAGACTCTGGAGCTGGCACTGGTTCTGGAGCAGACACTGGTGCTGACTCTGACACTGGCAATGACTCTAACTCTAACTTTGGTGCTGGAGCTGGCACCGGCTCTGACACTGGCACTGGAGCTGGCTCTGGTGCTGACGAATTGACTCTGGCACTGGTTCTGGTTCCAGAGCTTGTTCTGGTTCAGGCATAGATTCTGATACAGGCTCTGGTTCAGGCATTGGTTCAGGTGCTGGCTCTGGCTGAGAAACCAGCTCTGGAACAACCACCTCTAGGAGGGACTCTGGAGCAACAGCCTTCTCTGCTGTCTCTGCAAAGGCCACTGGAGGGAGCTCTGGAACAACGGCCTCCTCTACTGCCACTGTGTTGGCCACTGGAGGGAGCTCTGGAGTAATGGCCTCCTCTGCTGCCGCTGCATCGGCCATAGGCGTGATACCCCACCCCCCAAAAAAACAAAATTTCACGGGGGTCCTCATTTTCTAAGGATTCACAGATGAACTGGAGCATGGGTAAGGAAGTCTGTGAGCTCCACAGGCATGGGTGCTCTCCTCAGATTTGGTAATCCACCCATCGGCATGCTCGTCCAGCAATCAGTGTGATCATGAAGCTCACCCAGATCGGTTCTGGTGGCTTGGGTTCTTCGAGGTCTGAGTAGAAAATACTACACTGCAGACTGAATGCCCCAGGAGGATATATTCCATAGTACAATGCTGGGGCTTCCATCCCAATATGCCACCGGAAATAAAAAGCGAGGAGCTTAGATATGGAGACCCAGAAGCGGCATGGAATGGCGTACTGGAATACTTAGAGGACACCCTCTAAGCTTGTAGCTAGGATTTTAGCAAATAATTTGTTGTCTACATCCAATAAGCTTATTTGCCTATATGATCCTGGCTCTAGGGGATCCTTGTCCTTATGGATTAAGGATATACTTGCTTGATAGAACATTGGTGGGAGGCAGCCCTTTGCTAGTGCTTCATTGAATACATTGATTAGAAGAGGTGAAATTTGACTTTTAAAGGACTTATAGAACTCTGAGGTGTAGCTATCTGGGCCTGGGGCCTCAGAGTTCTGCATCTTTTGTATTGCTTGTTCTATTTCTGTTCTGGTTATAGGTTTTTCTAACAGTTCTTTGTTTTCATCACTTATGGTCAGAATATCAAATTCTTCAAAAAATGTGTCTATTCATGATGGATCTCCCATAGATTCTGAAGTGGATAGTTTTGTGTTAAAAGTTTTGAAAGTATTATTGATCTCTTTTGGGTCAAGTGTGGTTTGTCCTGAGGTAATCCATATTTTTGTAATTGGTCTTGATACAGCTTGCTCTTTTATTTGGCACACTGAGACCTTGCCTGCTTTTTCTCCATGTTCATAATATCTATGTTTTGCTTAAGTTAAAAGTTTAGTAGTATCTGTAATATAGAGTAAATTAAGTTCAGTTTGAATAAAAAGTTTTATTTTCTGTAAATCAGGTGAAGGAGAAACTGAGTACTGTTTATCTATTTCTGTAATTTCATCCACAGTCTTGTTTTTTCTCTCCCTGCTTGTTTTTTCATTAAGCTGTGGAGAGAGATTATCTGCCACCGAATGTAGGCTTTTAATGCCTCCCATAGAGTGGATCTTGCTTTGTCTGGGGTGTCATTGATAGATGAGTATGAATCTATGCGTCTTTTTGAAACAGTATAATTCTTCTACTATTTTTTTTCCAACAGTAAGTTATTATCAAATCTCCATGTCCTTGAAGTATACTTATGTCCCAGTTTCAGTTGGAGGATTACTGGGCTGTGGTCAGACAATACTATAGCTTCATATTCATAACTTTTTTTATTAATGGTAAAAATCTACAATCTACCAAGTAAAAATCTATCCTGGAATAAGAATGATGCACTGATGAGAAGTAAGCATACTAGTGTGTATTAGGAAACATGGTTCTCCATGGATCTGTTATTCTGTATGTTTTAAGAAACGTATGGATGATCTTTGCTGATTTAGATAGAGCTGCAGGTCTACTTGGTGACCTATCGAGATGTGGATCTAGCACCAGATTAAAGTCACTGCCAATTATTAGTTGATGGGAGTCCATATGGCAAGAAAAGATTATATAAATTGTTCTTCATCAAAGTTTGACGTGTATATGTTAGCCACTGTAATCGGCTAATAATCCCTGATAAGCAAGCCTGTGGTGATGGAGACAAGGAAGCACTCCTTCAGATGACATGAGGAAGGAACCTTGAGAGGAACCAGACTCAAAAGGGAGCCCATCCTCATTTGGGTGATAACAGATAGCATGATTATAAATAACTTGCTTCTGTAACTGTATCCTATATAGTCATAAAGTACAACTGTGTGACCAGGAAATTCAATCTAGTTTTAGTATGAAGTCTAAAGAAGTCTCAAGGGAACTTCAGCCATTCCTGCTCATCCAGAGAATCCAACCAGTGACCTTTTGGTCCCAAAGCTGCTTCTCTAACCTTTAGGCCACGGCTTCCCCTAAAGGCCATGGGGGTTGAACTGTGACATAAACCCCCAAATGTTTCATCTGTAACCACACATTTGATGTGGACACTGCTGCGAATGTGAGCAGCCGAGCAGTTATTATTTTATGTCATTACCCAGATCTGTCTGTAGGCTAACATTAGGACATCAAATCAATGGGCAAATTTTATCATTACGTTAATGCTACTAACACTAATTTAACTTTAACAGTAAACAAACCATAGCATTACCCAACTGGTAGTGGAGTTTCACTAAGCTCGCTGATTGGAAAAATTGTCAGCTGTACTGCTGATGTCACTTTCAATGTTGACACACACACAACATTAATTGACAACAGGTGTAATCATTTTGCCACTCACCTTCCCTGGCCCTGCCCTCGATTCACAAAATAATGCTTAGAGGGCGAGGGCACAAGGGCACTTTTGAAGTGGCCGCTGGATTCACCAGCTGGCATTTGCAGCAAGCCGCACACCAACGATGGACATTCACACAAATCCCTGGCCAACAGAAGTGGGCCATTATTTGGGCTAGTCTCTTATCCTGACCTAAGTGTCTGGCCATCAGGTTAAAATGAGCCGCATGGAATACGAGTTCCCTATGGCTCATTGGGATTAATAATTGGTCTATTTGTTTGTGGGTTTGAGTGTCCCGCATCACTCTGTATAACCTATCTTTAATAATTGCAAAGTACAGAAAGGAGGGTGTTGCATTTGGCTGGAGTGTTTGACCATCAATTACTCTCACTTGGTCAAAGGCATGACAAAGAGTATCATCTTGCATTTGTTCTAACAGGAAATCCTTGAGTGAATCCCTGAGTGAGGGAGGGGGGCAGGCCACTCCCCGCTCGAATCAGATTGATATGAGGGTGCTGATGTGGACAGCTCTGAGAAGGCTTCCCCAGTCAATGCCACACTGGAATCCCCCCATGATATGTTACCACAGGACCTGCCCACTACTACATGCTCCATTAAACCTTTTAAACCCTGGCCAGTCTGTCCCCAGAATTAGTGGGTGGGTCAGGCGTGAGCTAACTGCCACTGCTACACTATGCTTTTCACCCTAAAATAGAATGTGGACAGACACTAATGGATATTCGTGTACATTCCCATGTACACACAAAACTTTCACCACTTGTGCTCTCCCCAATGCCTCACCTTAAACCACACCTTGGTGGATTGAGGTCTGACTGCAGCCAGAATCCACCAATGTGTGATGCGTATCTCCCTGAATACCGAATGACTCACCAGTATGTGATATGCTCTGGCCCAATTGAAGGCGGTCTCTGGTGCATCGGGATCCAGACCACAGCTCCCACCTCCATTGCAGAGCACTGGCCCTGCAGATGCCTGGGTTCCCTGCAGTGCTAGCATACCAGCCCAGGCTTCACCTCTGTACTGGCAATTTGTGGATCACTCACTTGGGGGGAGAAGACACAGACACAGAAGGGAAAGAAGGGAGGGGGATACCATGGGCGTGGCAAGCCAGCTGAGCGGGGCTGGCCCCCATTTCTATGGTGGGGGAATGGGGTGGGGACAGGAAAAGGTGAGAGGGGCAAGGGAGAAGGGGGGAGAGAGAGAGAGTGAGAGAGAGAGAGAGAGAAGAACAAGCAGGATGTCTGCCTGCCACTGGAACTGCCACCAAATGGTCTTCCACCAACTTGATTGCCTGATCCAGCAAGGCTGGGCAGTGGCACTGGACCCACTCCATTGTCCCTTCCAGCAGCTGCGTGATGAACTGCTCCAGTGCCACCACATCAATGATCCCCTTTGCATCGCAGTCTTCCACCCTCAGCCACCACCAGCAGGCATCCTGGAGCTGTTGGCCGAAAGCAAACGGCTGTCCAACTTCCTCCAGTGTCAGCATGCAGAAGCGCTGATGGTGTTGTTCTGAGGAGCTGTTGTGCAGCAGTGGTAGTAGACGGGCTACGCGTTGCTCGACCAGCCACCCTTCACACATCGGCCACTTGCTCAAACAGTTCAGTGAAGGCTTCTGGGTCGTCATGCAGCCCCATCTTTGTGAACGTGATGTGGGGTGGGTCTGCAGCAGTGGCAGGCAAGGATTCCACTGATGCAAGCAGGTGCCAGAATGCCTGGCCAACTTCCTGCTGGGCCAGCAGCGTCAAAGCATTGTTCTTACTCCTCTCAGAGGGCAATCAGCATTTACTACTGGCTCTGTTGGGCAGCAGCAAGGGCACAGATGAGGTCCTTGAGTGGGGAGGACTCCATGGGTGGTTCCCTTCAGTATCCCAGCCTTTGGTACCACTGTAGTATACATTCCAGGGTGGGTGGAATACTGAAGCGTGGACAAGCAGAAGATGATGTCAATACAAACTTTATTTTCTCTATTTTATAGCTTTTCAGTTTCATGAAGCTCATTACCTCACACACACACAATCTGGTCAGGAGAGACCTCACCTCTTCGCTTTCTCCCTCCTTTTCTCCACTCTGTTATCACTGAAACAGACACACACAACATTAATTGATACCAGGTGTGATCATTTTGCCACTCACCTTCCCTGGCCCCGCGCTCGATTCACAAACCGATGCTTGACCATGCCCTGCTGCCATAACGGGATATGGTAACTATTGCCCAGAATGTATAATTTTCTACAGTATAGTACTGTTTTAATGGGTAACATTATGTTACTGTCAGAATTTGGATTTTTTTTTTTACAGCAATTTGTTAGTGTCAACATGTTTTGCATTTGCTATAAATCTCTAGTTTATTTCTTATTTGCAATAAGCATGTCATGAGTGTTTGAGGATAGGAGAACATTCATAAAATAAAATGATTAAGTGATAGAAAATATGATGACTTTTCCTTCCTATTATCCCCACTGACCATGTGTAAGAACTGTGATGGTGGCCCCAGGAAACTGCCACCAGAGCAGCACACCACTCCTCACACAACCGCTCCCATAGTGCTGAAAAAACAGTGGCACTTCAGGATCATTGTTTTGAACAACTGAAAGCAGTGTGGCCACAGGGTGGAGCCCCCTGCTCACGTGTGCCTGAAGTGACATAATCGGTGCCTTATTTCACTCTCCTTGAGCAGCCAAGGGAATACAAAAAGGTGCTGCAATGCTCAGAGGTGAGTCAGCATTTCACGGTGTATGTAAGCTCACAGACTCTCACTCTCTGGCTCAGCAACCTTGTAGACAACAAGAACTGTGACGAGCTTGAGCTCCACAGATTCTACACCAGTGAGCAATGCTGCCTTTGGAACACCTCAAGGCTTTGGTGCAGCCAACCCTTGCCTGTGACCTCACCTTAGGTTGGTTTGGGCTCTCCACTGCCTGCACAGACTGCACTCATTTCACCACTCACTTTTCCTGCACTTCCCCGTCCCTCTTTATTCATTAAAAATTCTTTATGTTGTACACTGAGACCTGGGTTGTGTGTCTGTGTTCTCTTCATCTCGCAGTGTGAGTGTTACAGTGGTGGAGAATTTTGGGTATGAGCATGACCCCCCCACCCCCACCCCACCCCACCCCCCCACATGGAACCCTTCCTGCACCATCTCTTGGAGACTAGTCTCCAGCAACAACAGGTGAAGCAAGAACTTGCGAAGGACCTCCAAGTCACCACCCAGGAGTTTCTGCAGCAGTGAGCCAGAGCCTCTGCTCTCCCAGGCCACCTCTCAGACCCTGCCATGAGACACTCTGTCTGCTCCACAAACTCACTCCCTTGGACAATGTGGAAGCCTATCTATACACATTTGAGCAGACGACATGTAGGAAGGGCTGGCCTGTAGAGAAACAGGCCCATGCTCTAGCTCCCCCTCCTCATTGGCAAAGCTAACTGGCCTACATCAGCCTCCCATTGGCCATGGCAGAGGATTACCTGCTCCTGAATGAACAGATCATGGGGCGCTGTGAGTTCTCTATCTGCCAGGCCAAAATGGAGTTCCACTACTGGTTGTATTGGGCTGATACAACTAGCAGTGTATCAGCCCGATACAAGTGTATCAGGCTGATACACTTGTATCAGCCAGATGCACTCTACTAAAGGGCCACCAAGCACTGGCAACAGCCCTAGCAGCACTCAGCGATGCAGATTGTAGAGCAGGTCACCATGGACCAGTTCCTCCAGGCATTGACCCCAAAAGAGTGCATGGTTGTCGTGATGAGAGCACTCAAGAACCCCACTGAGTTTGTGGGAGCTCTCAAGTGTGCTTTGGTGACCCTGGACATTAGGAAACAAGAAACTGTAAGGCCAAGGCTGGGAGCTGCCCAGCCCCCTCCCTCCACCTCCTAGGCCAACATGAGAGTCCGAAGGCACCCTCCACATCCTGTACACCTTCCTTCACCCAGCGGCAAGCCCATGCCGACTGCACTCAAGCAACCTTCCCCAGGCCCATCCCGGAAACCATGTCTTGCTGGTTGTGTTGTCCACTCACCAACCAGCCCTCGTATACCAAGCGCCCCTGTGTGGGTAGAGAGCTGGCTAGTGCTCTTCTGGATTTAGGCAGCACCATCTTGCTGGTCTGGCCTTTGATCCTGCCTGTGGCTGCAGGACACAACAATACTGTCAAGGGCACCTATATGCACAGGGATGCATGAGCGGTGGCCAGCGCTCATGTCAATATTGGAGGTGAGAAAGGTGAGTGGAAACTGACTGTTGGTGTGGTTCCTGACTTCCCTCTCCTTCTCCTTCTAGGCAGAGACTGGCCTGGGTTCCTGAAGGTGTTGACTGCTACCAGAAGGATGAGACAAAGAGGAGTGCCCCGGAGGCCAGTGGACTGAAACCTGCCACTCAGAGATGTGTGCCTGGCTGTGGAACATGAGGATGCAGAAGAGTCTGCTGCTGAAGGTGAGTCTCACACCACATCTAACCCACTCTTGTGTGTTTTAAGCAGGTAACACGTTAAGGGAACTTTGGACAGGAGCAGAAACAGGATGAGTGGCTCAAAAACTGCTGGGGAGACGTACACTTGGTGGAGGAAAAGGACGAACAGCCAGGGCAGCCTCTTCCCCAGTCTTACTTCCTGGTCCGCCAGGGTCTCCTACAACCCCGATTCCAAAAAAGTTGGGACAAAGTACAAATTGTAAATAAAAACGGAATGCAATAATTTACAAATC
>JAPFFA010000007.1:55666451-55680374 GCA_026153275.1 Sciades herzbergii | reverse complement strand
TAGGAAAAATCCTTCTTTACTAGCATGTGAGGATCTAATCCCATTACAAAGAGCAACTTTCTGAAGGAATCTTGACCGTGCATTGGCCTCTAAACTGCGAGACGGTTTCACTAGCTCTCTGCACAACGGCAGCCGAATCGGCTTCCCTGACCACCACTTCATTCAAAAGTCACGCGACTGAATTGTTCATTAAACGCACATCACTACTGACTGCTGTACATCCAGGCTACAGGGTGGGAAACTCATACAGAGTGACGTATATTTACATCCTCAAAACAGCGATCTGTCGAGTCAGTGTTGGAGCTTTAACAAGAGCACCAGCGTGTTTCCTGCGAACGCTGTCATGCTGATCTGACGTCGCGTGCCAAACTCGGAGTTCAGCAGGAATTCCGAGTTGAATATCGGAGCGCTGGAGGACTAAACAGAGACTCTCGGTGCACCGGCTAAATGTTTTCTCGATGGCTCATTTAACACTCCGGCTCAGGGGCGACGTTGGCAGTTTGACCGATAACTACGGTTGTGTTTGCGACGCGTACACGTCCGAGCCATGCTCGAGTCACAGCCGTGCTCTGAACGACGGCCGGCGTGTGGAGTTTTTACCGCGTCAGACGATTTTGATTGTTGGTTTGAAAGCGAGCCGGGGGATTTGGGCTGGAATGCAGTGAATGTGTCCTCACACACTCGCGTACACACACACAGACGTCATAAAACACGCAAGCACCGCCGTGACAGCTGCCAGGGTCTTCAGAGTGTGTGTGTGTGCGCACGTTCATCTCTCTCTGTGTGACTTTCTTGCTCAGATCTTCACTTTGTGTGTGTGTGTGTGTGTGTAACAGGTGCTTGGCTCAGTTGCGTCCGTGGCGCCTGTGGTCAGATATTTCCCCTTGGCCTGATTCCACGTGCCCTCCCATTCCATAACTCTTACTGACATTGACTTTACCTTCTGTAAACTCATCACACACAGTTGGAAACTTGAAGCACACGTGTTGCCCGAGCTCGGTTCAGTCCGATCGTGTTTCCGTCACCGTGCCTTTTGATCTGGAAATATTATTATTATTATTATTATTATTATTATAAATCGATCCTATGGCGTGCTGTCTGTCTGCCTTCTCCTGCTGTGACTCACTGAGGCCTCAGGAGTCGACAAAATCCGTAAGGTGGACACCGGAGATGAGCAGATTTGACTGCGTTCTTTATCCTTCATGGGCAGGTTAGTGTGTGGAGCAGCGTGATGGAGTGACACTCGAACAGGAGGAGGAGTTAATGGGACAGAATATGCAGGGTTTTCCGCACGGGAAAAAAAAAAAAATGAGAGCAGTGCTAGCGATGTAGAGCCCAGCCCGTATGGGCTGGCCCGTGGGGGTCCGAGGGCGCGCTCTCCCGGAAAACTTTGAAATTAGAGCCTTCAAATGGTGCATTCTGGTGGCACGTAGGTCTGAGTTAGGCTCAGTTCAACATTATGCTGTTTTTTTTTACCTTGTCAGATATCCAAAGGCCGAAATTCGATTTGAAATGAAAACTCTTCGTAGCACGCCTCTTCATTTTCCAGTTCCAGGATGCCAGGAACAGAATTGAGGTCAAATCAGACAACAGCGCCATCTAGCGACCAGCGCCGAGAACGTGGCTTTATGTGTGGTTACGAGTGGCAGTCAGTGCACGCAGCGAAACGCTTCTGGGTTGAGTCCCAGGATATTCTATCCCAATATTTCTATAGTCATTACTCATTTTCAGAGCGGAACAGAGGCTTTGCACCGTCACGTGACCCCATAACTACGCCGCCATGACAGGAGGCAGCTTGTAGTGCTTCATTCAGCCGAGTTCGTAGTTATCGGTCGGTATGGGAAGGTTTTGCTGTGTTTTTGGATCTACAAAGCATTCTGAACGAAACAAAGACATCAGATATTTTTTTTTAAATTAAAAGCATTCCCTTAAAATCTAGACCTCGTTTAAGCTGGGGACAAACGGGACTTGACGATCCTGGTTTCCCCAGCTGAAACGAGGTCTACGTTTTAAAGGAATAAATTAAAATTCATCGTCAGGGAGTAAAAATTGAGAAATTTCTAAACCAAGAAGGGAATTCAGCAGGACTCGGTGTCGAACAGAGAGATCAAAAACCCAGTTTGTACGCCATCCCAGCTTCAAGGTGGCTGCTCCTGCTGGCTTTTTAAATCCACCCACCCCTCGAATGCGTTCTATTCCCAGCTACACGCATTGCAATTGCTTTTCAATTGTACAAATGTTTACTTTTTGGGTTTGTAATGAATGCCTGCTGTTCTGGGACTCTGACAAGCATGCACACACACACACCCCCACCCACGATACCTTGTGCTCATGGTTCACCGCACGCATGGCATTCCTGACAACAGGAGCTCAACGCTTTGACACCACAAACGCTGTAAAGCACAGAATGATTGGGATAGCAGGTATTAAAGCGTATCATGTCCCGAATCAGCCGTCAGCCTGTCACCGCCTGTTCCCCAGCGTGTTTTATCTATTCATAGCAGCAACATCGCTTCCCACTAGCATGTGATACTCGGAAACGCAACGGCGTGTCTATTTGGAGACGTGACATTTCTGTGTCATGTCTAATCACGTTATAATGTTTCCGAGAGAACCGTGCTGCGTGGGAACACAAGCCGTTGGCCTGAAATGCCGATTGGCTTTATCCGTGTTCCTCAGACCTGACCCGTTCTTGCGTCGTGCCGTGCTGATGCGCGATGCTGAATACCGCACGCTGTGACGGTGTCAGTATGGGTTCAGGATTTAAAGGCTGTTCTGAAGCAGAAGTTACTGCTTGATATTTATAAAATGAAATAAAATGCTGCATGTTTTTCGCCACGCTGTCCGATGTTTCCAACACGCAGATCGAACTTTGGTTCGCAGGCTGTAATGAGCGCTTTTTGCCTTCGCAGGGCGGTATGAATGCCTGCACACCGAAAGCCTTCCTGCCAAAAACCACCGCGGCTCTTTGGATACGTTGAACCATTTTTGAGTCGCCTATTTATCATAAACTTTGTTAAAAAATAAGCTAGACTGCAGAACTTGTCCAGCTCCTTAACTCTCGCATGGATCCTGGAACTGCAGTCTTGCACATTTACTCATGAGCTGATGATCATGGACTTCCTGGATGAGGTCTCCAAGTCCTTTCTTTCCGATTAACGTAGTCTGAACTCCTTCACGACTCCAGGCTGTAGGTTAGCGACGGCTCCTGAAAGCTAATTATTCCTTTGGAAGGGAAGTCATGAAACATCGCGTTTTTTTTCCCCCCTCGTTCTGTTTCTTCCTGCTGTTAGTCTTCTGACTTTTACTGTTGTAGCCAAGGGATGGTAAGGGGAGATAAAGGCCTCGTGTCAGCCGTCACATGGCTTCGGAGAGAAGAGCTAAAGATCAAACAAACCGTTTGGCTTCTGCACACTGAATTCTTTCAGAGTCCCAGAGGCTTGATGTCTCTTGCATGCAAGATTGAAAAAACATCTCAGTAGTGATAACAAAAGCCGGCTATCTCTGGCCACCCTCCAGTCAGAGCTCCGAGTCTCATGACCTGCCACTGCTCCACCACTCTGCCTTTTTTTTTTTTAGCATTTTCGCATTTACATTTAGTTATTGTGAGAACAAGCAATTAAGCAAGTAGGATAAGGTTTTCCTCCATCTGTTTTGTAATCATTTTAATGTTGGTTATCAAAAATCCAGCCTAACCTTTTCATTATTGTCGTTTTGTTAATGAGATCAAGTTTCATGCCGTTGATATCTTTATGAACGTTAATACGTTCCTGCAAATCAAACTCCTTGTAACTGCTCAGCAGGTCGACGTGGTTCTGTTCAGACCGTCCGCCGCTGCATACTTCCGAAGAGAAATGAAGTCGAGTCTGGGGTTTATTTTTTGTTGGTTAATAGTTCACTTATTGCAGGCCTATAAACTCACTGTTTCGTGGTGCTAGACACTTTTTTTTTTTTTGTCCTTCCTTGGCAGCAGTCTTGGGACTATTTATGCATCGCACCATTACGTTGTTAAAGTTTTATCAGCATGGTGTCCAGACCCAAGGGGATGGGGAGTAGGACATGGCTGATATAGACACATGAATGTTATCTGCTGCTTTAGACTTCAAACGTAGCTTTCTGCTGGGAGACAGGAGAGATAATTTGGCTTGGATGTTGGCCAAAGGCCGCCCCTGTCTGTACTGCAGGCAGAGCCACGGTAACCTTCACTCGACTGGAGCTGAAATACAGGACAGGTCAAGAGACCTTGACTGAGACTTGGCACTGAAAACCTGGCGAAGGCTGTTTTGTGAATTTCTCTTTTCGCATGAAAGGCCAACACATTCATTACCAACAGCAAGCCGTTACAGAAAGATTGGGCCTCTCAGTCTTGCTAATTAAAAGGACTTGCCCTTTACAACACGCCCATCAGTCATTATTTCGTGAAGAACCGTGCCTCAGTAAGTTATTCTGAATTAGAATTGTTTTCGGGGATCATTTTTTCGGTCTCCCCGGTTTAAAAGTCATATTGTTCTCTCATCTGGATTAGTCCCCACTACAAGGTTGAGAGACTGACCTCTGAAAATCCCCCTGTGATCTTGGTACACAGTTGCGGCCATTGTACTTGCCTAATGATCAAATCCCTCTCTTCCTCTTGCTGCTCCTTTAAAAGCTTTATAGAGTCAGAAAATGGTTGCACAAAACAGGAAATAACTTCCAGGTCAGCGAATGTGAGGTGAAGGGTCACATCTGGGTCAACCAGACCATAAATTGACCTTTTGCTTCTCTGTTCTTCTAATGGAGTTCTAAAGTCTTTTGATGGTCAGTTTGTTTGTAGACCCTCCCTTTCCTCTTCAGGACTGTCGTTAAGAGTGGTTTTTTTTTTAAGCTACGTACAGTTGCGCGGTGTGTATTTTTGGATGTCGTTCTTGTTGACCACTTTTTCTTAAAGACCACAAAGTCACAATCTTGAAATCGGTTTGTCTCCTGTGTAGAAGGGTGGGGGGTGTTTCATCAGAGAGGGGCAGAAGAAAGGGGCTTCCCGGAGGTGAATTTCCACACGTTCATCTGTGTGACAGGACAGCTGGTTGGAGAGATAGGCTCAGCTCAAGCTGCTTTGACCACATTGTCTGAGTTCTGGCTCTCTTGGGGACCTGTCCAAAAAAAAAAAACCCTGGCCACCTCTATTTTTTACTCTGTGCTGACTTGTCAGCTGCCCTTGAACAGCCCATGGGGGACCTCTCTTGGGGGACCTCCTTGCACCAAGCTCTGTTGGAACACTGCATGCCTGGGGGACTCCAAGGGCACTCCCTCTTTTGTTCCCCTGTAAATAAGATCAGAGTTTTATTCCCTCTGCTCTTGTGTACAGGCACAGACAGAATTCTCCTCGGGGGAGTAACAGGGCTTGGCAGGACTATCGATCATTGCCCCAACCCGACACCAGAAGCCGTTTTATACTTTTCTCAAAGGCAGCAGATTGAAGGCGGGCTTTGTAGTGACCCAAATGACTCCTAAAAGGGTGGAAGGTTCAGTGGCTTTGGAGTATTTGGAGTGAAGGACAAGAACAGCTAGCCACTCCCTTATTACGTGTAGCAATAATTAGCCTTATTAACTAATGTCATTGATGACCTGTTGAAAAATCATACGCTTTTAATACACTATGAGAACAGGGTTCCAAAAGTATGTGGACACCTGACCATTACATCACCCATATATGCTTGTTGAACATCACGCTCCACATTTATTCCCACTTTACTTTGGCTACAATAAGCTCTACTCTTCTGGGAAGGCGTTCCACTAGATTTTGGGGCGTGGCTACAACAGCGTCAGCGAGGTCGGGCACTGATGTTGGGTGAGGAGGCCTGGGGTGCAGTCGGTGTTCAGTGGAGGTGATGTGCAGGACACTCGAGTTCTTCCACTCCGACCTTCACGGAACTTGTACGCAGGGGCGTTGTCACGCTGGAATGGGTTTGGACCTACAGCACGCAAAGACATTCTGTACAGTTATGCGCCTTCAACTTTGTGGCAGCAGTTTGGGGAAGAACCACATTTGGGTGTGATGGTCAGGTGTCCTTGTGGTGTACAGAGACCAACTCTACGTGCACAAGGAGAACCAACTTATGCATTTTAATAACAAAGTGACTTGGATGGGCTGCTTTCCGTTATCTTTCATCCCTGGAACGGACAGGCTCGGGGGCTGATGCTGGAGTCACGTTTCTGATAACAGACACAAAAGCAGCACGCAGAAACTGTGGCGAACCCTCCACTGCCAAACATGCAGCCCAAGCACCTTGGCTGAACCTCTGGCCAACAATCCTGACCTTCACAGAGACTTAGCTGTTTCGGCGCGGTTACACTGGAAAGCCTCCGTAATTCCAAAAACATCTGTGAGTTTTCTCTGGGGACGTGTCTAACTGCCAGATAACAAACAGCCCGTATTTAGTTTGTTGTTTTAACGTTTTAATATTCTTTATCTTCAGTTGAGTCAGCTTCTGTCCTGCATAGCAACAGCGCTGAGTGACGGAGTGACGGAGACTCTCTGCCAGGCAACATTTCTTCTATTTTTAACTTTGTAATGCTGCAGTTTGGGGTCCTGCAGTATGGTGAACCCAGCCACTGGTCTCAACCTGAATGTTTTCCAGGTGGAAAGCGACATTGATTATTCGCCATGTGATTTCAGAAATTATTATACGCACAGGACATTTTTTTCGATGGAATAAAAACGTGTTCTATTCCCTTCCAGCGGGTTTCATTCATTTGGTTCGACAGCATCCAATGTTGTTAGCATATCGCTTGTCCTAGGTGTATTACGTCACTCTACCCAACGGAGAATGAGCGTTGAATACGGTTTACAAGACAACATGACGTCACACGTCGGAGCTGATGCGAAGATTCACTGAGAGAGTTTTCTGCTGCGCATGCGCACAAGCATTTCTTTGAACACCCGAAAGGCTCCCAAAACTACATTAGATATTCTTCATGCATATTTACAAGAGAAAAACATGCCAGCGGACATCGAGAAACTGGAAAAGCGACACGTCAGAGATGTAAAACTTCCGCGCTAGCGAGCGACTGGGACAGTTTGTACACAGACATGGCCGCCAGGTTTGCTTCATTAAACGCAGAAGATTTTGAGAGAATTTTGAAAGACAAAGACGCGTTGAGCACCTGAAAGGAATGCGTATGCATAATAATATTGGCTGGCTTTTTTTCCATTCAGCTACTCATCTTCGACGTGTTCAGTATCACGCTCGCGGAATGGAATATATCTGATATACGACTCAACACCAGCCAGTATTATTGAAATATTAAACAAGGCCAAATTTCAGTTGGTTTGCTCCCCCATTTTATTGAGGATATGAAGAACTTTGTGTTTATACAAGTAAGAAATCAGAATTTAGCTCCGACAATCTGAATTCGAGGTCCTCAGTGGGTGTGTCTGCGTTTTTATTCATTTTTGGATTGCTTCTGCATCGAGATTGTGACACTACAGTCAGGTGAAGCAGAGGAAGCAAAATGACTGATAAAACGAGACTTTGGTTCAGCACTGCGTGAGCACTGAAACGCGCTTCTTACGCCTGGTTTACGCGTCATCGTAAGCGTTACATAGCATTAGCACTCAGCTGTCTCTGATACTTTCAACCTTTCGAAGCTGATAGTTTTATAAAGGAACACCCAGCCAGCTCACTATGGGAAATACGATGCTCCTGGGTGACAAGACGTTGTATGAAAACAAGGAGACTGATTACCTCCGCCAGGTGTGTTGTTGGAGGACGTTATGGTCTTGTCTCTGTTTGTTTGTTCCCAACGTAACTCAAAACGCAGTGAACGGATTTTAATGAAATTTGGAGGAAAGATGGGCCAAGGAACAACCGATTGGATTTTGATGCAAATCTGGATCTGTATGTAAACATCTGAATGGCTTGGTGGAGGTATGTCCTCTACTGGGTGCCCTTCTCGTTGTTTTTTTTTTTTTTTTCTGAACTGCGTCACACCTACCTCTCCAAAGTGCCTCTGGGACTCTGCGGCGGGAGGTTGTGGAAGCCTGTTCAGGAGGACGCGTTGCCGTGAAACCTGGCTTGCCTTGAAGTCGTCTGAATAAGAGAAACGTCTGATGCTCGCAGTACATCACGTGTTGACACTAAAACCTGTCCGACTGTTTCTCTGCAGTCTAGACATATTGTTGGGAAAGCATTAAAGGGTTTACAGAGTGTCTCAGTTCAAGGTTCAAGCTCTGCTTTAACAATTCACAAGCTACAACATCGAAGCCAGATGTCATCAGCGTGCGTGAACGGGCAGGTGACGATGTGGGAGTTATTCGGCTTTGTGGGGAAAACGATCCGCTGCGTAAAACAGTCTCCGTGATTAGAGGGAGACACTGTGGAGCTTATTTTATGGGGATTAGTGGGAGGAGATTTGGGAAGGAAAGCCATACTTTGCTCTCGTAAAACCTGACTATCTGTCATTTTACAGCTTTTCCCGTCTTTACTGCCAACGGTGGCCTGTTATCTGCGACAGCCATGCTTTATATGGATGATATCAACAATACTTGCCATTAAAGCGTAAGTATGTTGTGGTGTTTGTGAATTTTGGCTGCTGTGTCCAAACTGATTGATCATTCATTGGTAACAGAGTGAAACTGTTTGAGCCTCAGCCGGTTGGCGTTAGCGCGGTTGGTAGACGCACACTGGTCCTTCGGTGGGCTTTTGCTTTTACGTTTGCTTGTTTCTTAATTTTACAGGGAAGTGTAAACAGGTCAAGCTACGATTTTCTTAAAAGCCCACCTTTGGCTGAGCCGTAAATGGTTTTACTGCATTGCTTATGCTGATAAGACGTTGGGTTTCTCAGCAGCAGAAGGTTCCACTCCTGTGTAACACCACACTGCCCTGGACAGGCGGTGAGGACCAGCTGGTGTTTTTCTGATCCTTTTCCTGTTCATGGTTGACAGGCTGCTGTTGTAGCCCATCCACCTCGGAGCTGTGCTGTCTGAGATCGAGTTCCTGCCAACTCGAACCAGCCTGGTCGTCCTGTCCGACTTCTCTCAGAGCGACCGGACGCTTCACACTGTTCTGCGTAAACTCTAGAGACTTGCGTGTGCGTGAACAACCCATGAGATCAGCAGTTTGCGAAATCCTCAGACTAACCCGTCTCGCACCATCACAGAGATCATGCCGGTGCTGAAGCTCTTGACCTGCATCTGCATGGTTTAATGCTGCATGACTGGCTCCACGATTGGAGATCTATGCTATATATAGCATTTTCGCTGTTGGGATTTTAATCCTTCCAGCATCCCCAGCAGACAGCAGCATCGTATCGTTTTGAGAGGAGTCAGTAAACATTAGGATTTGACAGAGATGAAACCTTATCTGTTGCCCTTGTCAGACCTTTGCAAGGTATCGGGTGACGGATCTGAGAGAGAGTCAGGCCCATGGGGTAAATCCTGACGATTACACTCAAGCCTGTAAACTGGAGCCAGTGCTCCACCTGTTCACATTCCTGTGCCTTCAAACTGAGGGGTTTTCCCAAGGCTTGATTCAGGACACGGCCTGCAGCGGCACGGAAAATGGTGGGACGTTACGAGTTTAAAAAAAGAAAAAAGTCCTTTATGTGCAAATCATAGTACAGTACATCACTATGACTATGGGCTAATATTAGAAATAAAGAAAACAGTGTGCGATCTTCCTTTGTTTTCCTTGAAATGCTTTTATTTAATCATTGGAAAAAAAATCCCCAACCCTGAAAGCATGGGTCTTGTTTAAAGGCTTGACAGCGGAGGATTTGAAGACACAACATCGGAACATTTCCAGACTTAGTCTTACTCTCTTTTGAGATCCAATCTTCATTTTGTTCAGAGTTGACTCATTCAGCTGGTCCGTTTCTGACTGTGTCAGTGTTTTGCCGTGAGATGCCGGCATTTTCTAGCTCCGTCAGTCCGTCTCTTTCTGTTCCGTTCTTCCCTTCATTCCTTTTTAAGGTGAATTGCAAGGAAGGATAAATAAGGAGAAAGTGCCATTACTTTTTCAGCACATTTCACTGCACTACTTTTCTAGCTGTGCTTCTTTTGTTGGGCCCCCAGCACCCCTGCTGGGCATTGTGGGAGAAGGCCTCCTCAGTGGGGGCTTGTGGGAAAGGCCGTAGACTCACTCATCAACACTGACAAAATCAATGGAGTGGTGCACAAATGGGGACCCCAGGAATCTGACTGGCTTCAGGGCAGAGACGGGGAATAAAGCGTCCTCCTCGATCTGGGTGAGGGTCCAGAATTGAGTGCAATCGGTCCGTTAACGTGTGCAGGATTACAGCTTAGTCTGAAATGACCGTGTTTAGCAGGCGCTCTTATCCACAATGACTTGCAGAAGAAGCCCCATCGAGAACGTCCTCACGCTAACGCTAATGCGTCCGGGTCCAAGATGTACCAGCTATAGAGGACGGTCGAGCCAAAGCCCGGTTAGAGAGAAAAGTCTCGGTAATCTGCGTCTTTCCTCTACCGTGGGGTTCTGCAGCAGTTCTTCCATCGCCAAGTGGTGCAAATTTGGTAATCGGTCAGAAAAATATCCCTCGTCCTCTCTCTCTCTCAAGGTGTGATTCCTGATGGATTTCTCTTTTTCCTGTGATATTATTTTGCAGCCCTGATATTTGTGATTTAATAAAGCTTTGTGTTCGATAAACCGCTTTCAAGGTTCAGTGAAAGTTTGAGAACCGCTGCTTACTCCCAGATCCAGATCTAGTCACCGGTTAAATTGGTCATGGAAGCACAAAGGAGGCGGCGTTATGGGTTAAGAGGAAACAGTTTTAGCCATAAACCAACAGTGAGAAGGTTGACTGATCCATCCTATCGGTTTCAGTGTCCGAGGCACTGTTTCTGACCCAGCGATGTCTGAAATATTGCTGTTTCGTTTCCAAATATTCACCGATTTACATTTTCTTTGTGCTACTTTATGGAAAATTGGCATACGAGTCACACCGGGTGGAATGGAAACGTAACTCCTGTTAGTAGTGTGTACAAACGCTGACGTGAGCCAAGTCAGTCTCAAGTTCATCATCAGGAGAACAGAACAGGTCCGGGGTGTGTGTGTGTGGGGGGGGGGATACGACGGTAATTAAAGACCCTTGAGCAAAGGGGCCCTGTAGCTCTTAGATGGATTTCATCCCCCCTCTTTAAACTCCGCCCTCTAATCCCTGCTGGAACAAGCAAATTGGGCCTTTGAGGCTGTAAGAGGAGAAGGCCATCGGGGGAGAATGGAGAGGGCAAGCTATTCTAGCTGTAGCGTGCTAATAACTGCCTAATTAATCACATCCAAACACTTGCGTAGGAAACGCAGCATATACACATGTACAGTACAATAGAGGCTTTGGCATACAGCAGAACCGCCTCGCTCCCTCCCTCCCTCCCTCCCTCCCTCCATCGCTCTGTGTGTGTTTTGTGAGTTCGTTTGAAGAGCGCTCTCAGCGTGATGGCCCGTGGGAGGATGAGGCTCATGTTTTGGCAAATGGAATGAGAATTGCTCTAAAATCAGCTTGTCCTGCTCTAGTGCTCTTATCAGAGGCTTTCTGTGTCAGAGCTGTAAAGCTGCACTTCCACACACTTTCTTAATCAATCAGGTGCTTTTGGTGTGAGTTTTGCACCATTCTATCCATCTACTATGCTGAAACATGGCAATAATATTTAAAAACGAAGTAAAAAGTCCTACTCTAAAAGGAGTGAGACGTAACGTGGCTAAATTTCACCTCCTCGGTCTCGCTAATACACAGCATGTACACTCCAGTGAAGCTTCGTAGACACGCCGAACATGGCAGCGTCACGTGTCGGAGGGGACGTGGCGTGAGGGATGAGTTTTACAGACACGCGCCGTTGACTTAATCCTCGCACTCATTTTTCTTTGTTTAATAAAGTCCTCTTTCTCTGGTTCTCGCTCTTTATTCTTCGACCCTGATCGATTTCAACACTCAAAAATGGGGGAAATGTTATCTTGAGTTACACCGGAAAGGTAAAAATGTTGCCATCGAACATCTTGTGTTTTATCCAAGCTCAATAACAAATCAATATCAGCACTGTCCTCCTTTTTTCCCCTCTCACCTCACGGTTTCCCTGTCCGGACTGAAATTGTGTTTAATCTTTGAGGAAAATGAGTGTGGAGCACTTCTAATTTCACTCTCTGACGCTTTCAGGCTCAAATCCCAAATGCTTTCGTATCTCATGCAGCACAAGTTTGTCGCATGCTTCTTAAAACCAGATTCTGCTTTGTGATCGTGGCGTTTCAAAACCACGGGCTGACACAAGACGTCCCTCATCGCTGCCAAGAACGGAGCTGTTAATTTTTCACTCAGGGAATTATTTCACATCATGCCTGTTTTATTTCAAGGAGATGAATTTCTGAAATCCTCTCCAACGCTGGAGATGGTCGGATGATGGTTGGTTCACAGGAGGATCGAGTGGTTGTAGAAAACGAGTAAAATTGCACGAGCTTGGGCCAAGTTGAAGAATCCCATTCAGAAGGCCTAGAGACTCTCGAGGTGCTCGTTTTGTCTGTGGAAGCTCTCCAGAATGTGGAGCCGGTTTTGGATGGAACAGTGCTGAGAAGCTCTGGTGAAGTCTCGGTAGTTGTTTTTAGAAAGTTTGAAGAAGTCATGGACGGTTTGAGAGGATTTGGGGATGCGCCGCCGCAGCGTTGAAGCTTTTGAAGTGTTAAGTAAGCCTTTACTTGTGCCTCTGGCTGAAATGTCTGCACCGAGCCGCCTGCTCTGGTTCTTGTTAACTGGAGTTCTAATCTGTGAGAAACATTTTGCGTAAAATAGGGGCAATTGCGGTTGCTCTGGTGTGGGTGTATTGTGGGAAAGCCACTAAAACTGATTACGCTCGCTCCTGTGTAACTTTTGTGTGCGGCTGAGAGATTTGCCGAGGTGGTCCCGTCCTGCAAGGCAGCGTTCGGTCTCAGATCGTTTCATCTTCTCATTCTTCTTGGGGCGGCACGGTGGTGTAGTGGTTAGCGCTGTTGCCTCACAGCAAGAAGGTTCTGGGTTCGAGCCCAGCGGCCGGCGAGGGCCTTTCTGTGGGGAGTTTGCATGTTCTCCCCGTGTCCGCGTGGGTTTCCTCCGGGTGCTCCGGTTTCCCCCACAGTCCAAAGTAGGTTAACGTGGGGCGGCCTTGGGCGCTCTGGTGTGGCTGCCCACTGCTCTGAGTGTGTAGTGTGCATGTGACAAATAAGGTTTCTTCTTCTGTCTCCAAGTCTGAACTCAAAGCCTGCGTCCTTCACCAGATGTGTATTCAAGACAAACATACACACTTTATAAACCTGTCAAGTGCTCAATTCTGATTGGTCAGGAAGTGTTGGTTAATTTCCTGTAACAATTGCACATTTATGTTAATACACTCGTAATAAACGTGGACACTCCATGTACACGGAATAAAAAGCGTGTAATTGTTGATGAGACTTTTATGAAAGGAGCTTCCAGTATCACAAGTAACGCTGCTCCCTTAAAGCAGATACGCAGAACCTTTATTTTTAAATACATTTCTGAGTGTCTCCATCCCTGACTCTTGTACGCTGCATAAATGGAAATAAAAAATATATATTTTTGAGAGTTAAAATCAACCGCTAAGTTGGCATTGGAGCTGCCCCGCTGAGCCAGCCAGCCCTGAGTGCGTGACGTCAGAATCTTCCTCAGATAGTAATACATCTGACTGCGATAATCCTGAAATTGGAGTGTGTGTACATGCTACTGCTAAACACGTAGAACCGTATCAGTTCGAACCGTCGGAAAGTGAATCCGATAGTAACACGTCGGCCACGGAGGCCCCCGCCTTACGAAATAAAGCCAGAGAACAAAGCCATCTAGAGAATTGGATGGAATTGAACTGACAGTCTCAGTCCATTATCTCTAGCCGCTTTATCCTGCTCTACAGGGTCGCAGGCAAGCTGGAGCCTATCCCAGCTGACTACGGGCGAA
>JAPFFA010000007.1:55609912-55625028 GCA_026153275.1 Sciades herzbergii | reverse complement strand
TAGACAAATTAAATTTTCACAAACACGGAAAAAATTTCGGGGTCCACGCAGCCACCGCGTTATACAGAGATTCGCGTCACATCGAGCCGCGTTATAAACAGGTTTCAGTGTAGCTTTGGGACCAAAGGTTGCCGGTTTGATTCCCTGGACCAGCAGGAATGACTGAAGTGCTCTTGAGCGAGGCACCGAACCCCGTACCGCTCCCCAGGCTGCTGTGTGTGCGCCCTGGATAAGATAAGAGCGTCTGCTGAACGGCTGCCATGTGAGAACAGAAAAAAATAACAGTTGGTTAGGTTCAATGCCCAAACTGATAACCACATCAGTTTTTCATTGGCTGACCAGACACAAGGTACGGCGCCTTGCTCAAGGGTACTTAAGAGAATTGAACCAGCAACCTTTTGGTCCCAAAGCTGCTTCTCTAACCATTAAAAAAAAAATAAAGAGCTGGGAACGGGGAAGGGAAGGAGAAATGAAGGGAAGAGGACACGACCTTCCTTCGGCTCTGACGGACGTCTCTAACGGCCGAGCCGGGTCAGCGTTTTCGCTGGCGGTGTTTAACCCAGCAGCAGATGTTCTAATACAGCCAACAAAACGACCACTAAGACTAACTAACAGCAGAGAGAGAGAGAGAAAAGACCAGTGCTGTGCGATCACTGTGCGTTCGCTCCTTCACGTCATGCTGATCTGTAGGGAACCAGCACGTTACACAGGAACACGTCCCACTGTTTATTACAGCACGCCTGCTCTTCAGGACACGCGTGTCCACCTGGAGAGGTCTAACAGAAGTATAAGGAATACCTTCTCACAGAAGTGTGTGTGTGTGTGTGTGTGTGTGTGTGCGCAGCTCCTCGGGAGTGTGAAGAGGACGAGTTTCACTGTCAGAATGGTTACTGCATCCGCAGCCTGTGGCACTGTGATGGAGACAATGACTGTGGAGACAACAGCGATGAACAGTGTGGTGAGTTCCTCAGAGCCGACTGACGCTCTCCAGGGAAACACCACCCCAAAGAACAAGAGCATCACCGGCGCTTTAGGGCCGAGCACTTTTCACGAGTCGTTGTTAGCCCTTTCCACTAACAGGAACCAGGTGCTAGTGCCGGTTCAGAGCTGGTTCAGCTTATGAACCTTCTAAGAACCGGTTTGCTTTTCCACGGGATTTGAGAGCCACGTCGTTGCGTCGCTATAAACGTCTCCGCTTTCTCGGCCGCGAGCCCTGCTGCTAGCAACAAGCACAACAACGATGGACTTCGTCGTCTCTTTGGATTAGTCGGCCGAGACGCTCTGTTTTTTTTAAAACAGTGGTCACAAAACTTGAGCTTGTCTTATAGATGACTTGCAACCATGTGATCGAAACGTGCTACGTCATGAGCGTCCGCCATGACGGTGGAGATACAGAGCAACTCGGATGGCAGCCGTCTGCGAACAGTGCCGAATTTTCTCACTATTACTATTAGATGGGTGTGGGTTTTGACCCATATTATTTAAAAAAGTCAGACTTTTCTGAAGGTAAGACGCTCTATCTGGTTCTGCTGCCGATGGATCAAGTCCGACCTTGGGCGAAACACAGCCCGTGTTCCGAGTGGGCGCCCGGCCTGGATGGTTTCTATCGTATAATTTTGCTGGCGCTCCTAGAAGCGAAATGGTAACACACGTGTTAAAATTATAACAACGAGCGAGTGAACTACGACAAGAGAGAACGCTCATTTTATAGCAAAATTCTGACAACACGAAATAAAATTCTTCCATGATGAGATCGAGAGAGCTTTAGAATCTCACCTGAGATAAAATGATCACGAGCTGTTTTGGTTTTAGCCTCTGTTAGATCGGCGCTGCCGATGCTGTTCAGCCGCGCTCGTCTCCTGTCCGTACTAAACCTCAGAGTTTCCTCGCCCTCTTTCCGAATCCCGGACGGAATTCTAAAAAAAAAAATCGGAACGTGCCACGTTGTGACCACAACCATATACAGCGCAAAGATATGGCGGAGCTAAAAGCAGCGTAAAAACAAAGAGAGTTGCTGAAAAACGCGTGACTGCGTTTTGTACGGAACCCCGTATTTGTATCTCCACCAACATGGCCGACATCCGGGTTTCTGTTTTGCTCTGACGTCACTTGCAAGTCAAGGATGGCTAACAATAGTCCCACCCCCAGCTCCTGATGTAAGTGGTTCTTGGTTCTAAGCCAGCAAAGAGTCGGTGCCGATCTGGAACCGGTTCCCCTGTCCGAGAGCCGGTTCTTTGGCTGTCGAAACTGGTTAGAGCTTCGGCACTGGCTCCGAACCGGCCCTGGAACTGCCTCGGGGGAGGGGGAGGCGTATTAAAGGTACGATATTTGATTTTCTTATTATAGAAGTCTGTAAACCTGATCAGAAATCCTGGTTCAAGCCGTAACCTCGGCACAAAATTACATTAAGTGGCTGAGAAAGCTCCTTCAGGAAACCGCCAGTGTTTGCGTGTGGATGGACGTCCTGTGCGTCTCTGTACAGACTGTTTAACTGGACACAGTGGTATGTCCTGGGGGTGGAGCATCAGGAACCTGGACTCAAAGAACGTCCTACCTTTGAATTATGAAACCCTACTTATCCATTCGAGACCTCGTGTTGAGCATCACTGACCGGGTGAAATGTCACAGCACCGGTGATGTTTCCAGCACGTCCTGGTTTTCCCACGAGCGCTGCCTTTTTCACACGCCGGGTTTCGTTTGCTTCAGCGCGCCGTGTGCGCTTTGGCTCTCGCCACGCTCTTTATTCTGAGGTGGGTAGACTAATTGGGCGTGTTTCGTAAAGCACCGCTGTCCGTTGGGTTAAATCCAGCAGCTCCGTGTAAAATTGAAAAGTTTAGGCACTCGCTCCTCCGTGGTGTCGTACTGTTCAACGAAATGAGGAGGGCGTGTCAGCTAAGCAGCCGCTGACACTTGGTTATGATTGGTTTGTTCATGTGTCGGAGGAACGCAAGCCAGCCTAGCAAATAACATCTGGGTCAAAAAAAAAACTATTTTGGGTTGCCATGTCTGCGCGTTTTCAGCACGACTGATGAAACTTTTATTATCACGATAGAAGCACAGATTATAGAGACAATGCAGTTGTAGTTTTGATGCATTTGTGATTTTGTGTGTGTGTGTACGCAGACTTGAGGAAGTGTTCTGATAAGGAATTCCGCTGCTCTGATGGGAGCTGTATAGCTGAGCACTGGTACTGCGACGGAGACACGGACTGTAAAGACGGAACGGATGAAGAGAACTGCCGTAAGTTAGTGTGTGTGTGTGCGTATGAGAGAGAGAGAGAGCTTGTAATCATAGCTACTGTGTCCCACCTCATTCCTGTTTATAGACAGCATGGCAGCTGTGTGTGTGTGTGTGTGTGTGTGTGTGTGTGTGTGTGTGTGTGTGTGTGTGTGAGAGAGAAATGGCAGGTATTTGTGTGTTAACAGGATGTTCTTTAACCATCTGTCGTAAGTGCATATCACAGAAGATGCTTTGGTGTGTGTGTGTGTGTGTAGCCACAGACGTCATGGCTGCTACGTGCAGTGTGGAAGAGTTCCAGTGTGCATACGGTCGCTGCATTCTGGACATTTACCACTGCGACGGAGACGATGACTGCGGAGACTGGTCCGACGAATCAGACTGCTGTAAGGACCGAAGCCCCGCCCCCCCGCCCCCCCGCCTGCCTTTCACACCATCACTATCATTAATACACAAACATCTCCAGAAGCTGGAGCGTCCCAGTCCATCAGCTTTCCAAGTGGAGCCGCAAACCGTTAAACACACTGTCACGCCCTTTCGTCTTTCCGCCGTCGTCGTGATTGTCGTCATGATCCGCACCTCAAAAATCCAAAACTTTAAAAATGTTTACTAATCTAGAAAATCCAGAATACTGGTACTCAGAACAGATCTTTCACTTGGTTCGAGAGGGATTTTAAACACGAGTGCAGCGTGTCAGGATCATGACTTGAAGTGCTAGTCCAACAAAAATGACGTCATGAAATCACGGTTTTTCTGTGTGATGTGCTCAAATAAAAAGCTGGTTCGATTCAATAATTTTTTTGCATCTGAATTCCGTTCCAAAAATCACTAAAAGCGTATCTGCCATTATTAGATCGCAGCGATTTACAGGTCAGCGGCGCTGCACGGGTGACGTTATATGCGCCACTGCCTTCTTTTGTATCCACACTGACTCTATAATATTCTCTGCAATGGCGTGCGTTCTTGACGCCAATTCTTTTGAAAAAGACACGAAAGCTCTTCAGATTCGTCCTTGGTTGGTTGTCTGAGGATGATATAGAACCTATAGCCAAGGAGAAAGAGGCGGACGAATACGAAAGCCAAGTCGCTCGTGAAGAAGAAGAGCAACAACTAGGTTTTCTGGAGCCCAGGAAGTTAATACATGGTGCTTATCAGAGTTTGCTCGTTCATTTTTTTTACTGATTTGGTGTTCAACTTTCACAGTTATGATAAAGCAGTGTCTCTTTGTCATCTTTGTAACCTCACTTGGTAGACACAAGGCTCAACATTGGCAGTAATTAGGCACTTTCAGTTCTGGAGCCGGCAGGAGCGGGTGGCGCGTTGTGCCATATGCATTGTGCGCAGCGAGCACGCAGCAGCCAGGAATTTATTAGGCTTCACCTCCAAAACTAAATCGCTCATAAAACTACAACCTTTTCTGGTTCTAACAGTACCGACAACATTAAGTAGAGGTGTGTGTGCGGGGGGGGGCAGTGCGCAATTACCATTATTTGTTTTTTGCTAAAATCATTGTATCTCTGCAGTCATAAAAGATTTTTTTTTTTCAAAATTCCAAACCCTATAATCTTACGGTGTCCCTTCACAGAGAACTGATTTTAAGGTGAATTGAACCTGTCTGAAATTTTAAGGTAAAGTTCCTACAATTATCACAGAATTTGTGTGAAGGAAAAGGCCACTGCAAGATTAATTTATAATCACTTTGTGTTGGGGAAGACATGGCCAAATAGTTAGAGAAACAGCTTTGGGACCAAAAGGTCGCTGGTTTGATTCCTTGAACCAGCAGGACTGGCTCAAGTGCCCTTGAGCAAGGTGCCAAACCCCCAGTTGCTCTGGCAAGAGCGGTGGTGTACCTTGTGTCTGATTAGGCAGAGAAAAACTGATGATGTCATTATCAGTTCAGACGAAAACCTGGCTGTAACCAACTAAAACTCTGTGATAAACTTCCCTGTGTATTTCTGAATCTTGTCGTTGCCTTTTTGTCCACTGAAACACGTGCGACGTTATACTGCATCTAAAAACATGATTTCAATATCAAATGAATGGACACGCCGTCCTGTTATCTCTCTCAACTAACTCATCTGGTTTTTTTCTGTATTTATCGGCTCTGAAAGAGATTCTCTCACAACATGAGTGAAATGTAAGAAGATCATAGGCTTTGGAATTTTGAAAAAATCTTTTATGGTTGCAGAGATACAATGATTTTATTAAAAAACAAGATCAACTGTGAGCTACTGCTCGCTTACGTATGCCCCCCGCTCTCGCTTATATCAGAACGCAAGCAATCGAAGGAATAGGACACCTATTACGAATGTTGACTTCAACAAATAATGAACCCTGAAACAAGTAAGTAAAGAGCAGTGTCTCTTCCCAGGGAGTTCAAACAGCATCCTGGGAAACTCATTTTGAAATCGCATTTTGCTTCTTGAAATCACGTCAAAATCCACTCTATATGTTTCGTAAATACATTCAGTCGGTAAACAGGAAGTTGATGTGCGACAGACCTGAAAATGGTATACATGGTATTGAACCCCAAGCTGAAGTTTGGTACCAAGTGGCTATGATTTGTAGTTGCTGAGAAAAAAGGTGTTTCAAACGGACAGAAATACGGAGATACGGACGGACAGACAGAGGTAAATAAAAAACCAGTATACCCCCCTCCTTCAGAGCAGGGGTATAATAACTAATGGTAATTGTGCGCTGACCCCCCCGACACACACACATGCACGCACACACACCTCTACTTAATGTTGTAGCACAAAACAGAAAGGGTCTACATGGTCCTAACTGGTACTGTTAGAACCAGAAAAGGCTGTAGTTTTATGAGCAACTTAGTTTTGGAGGTGAATCCTAAGAAGTTCCTGGCCGTTGCATGCTTGCCGTGCACAATGCATATGGCACAACGCGCCACCCGCTCCTGCCGGCTCCAGAACTGAAAGTGCCTAATTACTGCCATTATTTAGCTTTGTACCTACCAAGGGAGGTTACAAAGATGACAATTACAAAGAGACACTGCTTTATCAAGCAGTTGTTGTTCTTCTTCTTCACGAGCGACTTGGCTTTCGTATCCGTCCGCCTCTTTCTCCTTGGCTATCATCCTCAGACAACCAACCAAAGATTGAGGACGAATCTGAAGAGCTTTCGTGTCTTTTTCAAAAGAATCGGTATCAAGAACGCACGCCATTGCAAAGAATATTATAGAGTCAGTGTGGATACAAAAGAAGGCAGTGGCGCATATAACGTCACCCGTGCAGCGCCGCTGACCTGTAAATCGCTGCGATCTAATAAAGGCAGATACACTTTTAGTGATTTTTGGAACAGAATTCAGATGCAAAAAAATTATTGAATCAAACCAACTTTTTATTTATTGGTGAACTTTACAACCTATTTGAGCACATTACACACAGAAAACCCGGGATTTCATGTCGTCATATTCGTAAGACTAGCACTTTAAAATATGTTGAGAAAAGTTTACAATTTCAATGGGATGTACTTATTTTTTCACATGACTGTATCTGCTTGTCCTTGGAGCCCAGACTAAGGTTTACACCATGCTGTGTGGTGTGACGATGATGACTGAGATGATCTGGTCAATGCTAAAGTGCTGAATGACTCGTGTCTACAATGCAGGGCTCGACATTAACTCTTTAATCCACTGGTCCAGTCGGACAAGCAGCAAGATTTTTCACTTTTCCTGACCAGAACCTTTTTATTCCTGTGAATTTACTAGTTCAATGAAAGGAAAGTGATTAACAAAGTTCATCAAAAAGCAGATATAGTTATGATAATCCTTATGCTTTAATTATTTACAATTTTTCAATAAAACTCAAACTTTAACTGTAACAAAACAGAAACTATCCAGTGCCCCATTATGATGCATGTGTTGTTATAACCCATGCCCTGATCTGCAGTTTTTAGCGTCAGACTCACTATGTTTCAAACTCAACATACAGAGGCTTTTATGACGATCTTTGGTGATTTCAAATCGTGTCACACTGGATTCCACCTTCTCTGACTTTCATCAATTTGTGGACTGTCCCACCAGGAAAAACAGGACAACAGACCATATGCAAATGTGAGAGATGCATACAGTACCACCCCTCGCCCCGCTGGGGAAATCAGACCACAACCTAATCTTTCTCCAGCCAAAGTATGAGCCACATGTGCAAAGGCAACCCACAACCACACGCACTGAGACAGAGGAGGAGTTTTGAGTCTGCGGACTGAAGTGTGCTACGGGAACCACATGGTGAGGACATAGAGGAGGACCCTGCACAACTGACTACCTCAACTTCTGTATGGACGTTGTGGTTCCCACAAGGACTGTACACCACTTTCCAAATAATAAACCTTGGATTACCAGTGACATCAAGTACCTCCTTAATAAGAAAAAGAGGGCGTTCAAAGATGGAGACCAGATGGAGCTGAAGCATGTACAGGGTGAACTCAGAGTAAGGCTGAAAGAAGCAAAAGAGTCATACAGAAGGAAGGTGGAAAAGAAGCTGCAGGAGAACAACCTGAGGGAGGTCAGGGATACCATGAAGACCATTTACAGGATGTGGGAGGAGCAGTGGCACGGCAGACAGTGATGTGGTGATAAAAAACCAGCTCAACCCCTTTTACAACAAGTTTGATAGCCCTGTTTCTGCTTCAGTGGCAGTGGCACAGACAGATTCTGCTGTCTCTGCCACTGCCGCAGCAACCACCCCAATACCTCCCCCACCAGCTTCTGCCACTGCTTGACTGCATAGCTAACACACCCACACCTCCCCCGCCAACTGCTAGTGACTGTCCACTTCACACTCACCCCTCCTCCTCACATCAGCCATCAGACACATCTGGGGCCTCCGCACCCCTCACCATCACCACCGACCAGGTCAGAGGAGATTTGAGGAGACTACGCCCCAGGAAAACAGCTGGCCCAGACAGAGTATGCCCTAGAATGCTCAAGGCTTGTGCTGTAGAACTGGGAGAGCCACTTCAACATGTCTTCAACTTGAGTTTGAGACTGGGGAGGGTACCTATACTGTGGAAGACATCATGCATCATACTGGTCCCAAAGGAGCACCTCAGCAAACTCAATGACTTCAGGCCTGTTGCCCTTATATCATACATAATGAAGACCCTGGAACGGCTGCTGCTCCATCTCCTAAGACCTCAGGTTCGCCAGACCCACTGCAGTTCACCTACCAGGAGAATGCGGGCATGGAGGACGCACAGTGGTGTAGTGGTTAGCACTGTCACCTCACAGCAAGAAGGTTCTGGGTTCAAGCCCAGCAGCTGATAGGGGCCTTTCTGTGTGGAGTTTGTATGTTCTCTCTGTGTCTGTGCGGGTTTCCTCCGGGTGCTCCGGTTTCCCCCAGAGTTCAAAGACATGCAGGTAGGTTAACATGGGGCAGCCATGGCCTGAGGTTGGGCTGAAGTGCCCTTGAGCAAGGCACCTAACCCACAACTGCTCCCTGGGTGCTGTAGCATAGCTGCCCACTATTTTGGGTATGTATGTGTGTGTGCTCATTGCTCACTTGTGTGTGCATGTGTGTGTTCACTGCTTCAGATGGGTTAAATCCAGTGGTTAAATTTCACTGTGTGCTTAAGTCTGTACTTCAGTATAAGTGTGACAAATAAAAGCTTCTTGGTTTGGCTTCTCTATCTGCTATACAGGGCATACTCTCACCTGGATAAAGGGAGCGGTTCTGTGAGGATCATGTTCTTTGATTTCTCCAGAGCCTTCAACACCATACAACCCCTTCTACCGAGATACAAGCTGTTGCAGATGAGAGTGGATCCATGCCTGGTATCCTGGATAACGGACTACCTCACAAGAAGACCTCAGTTTGTCAGACTGAGGGACTGCACATCTGAGACTGTGGTTAGCAGCACTGGTGCGCCACAGGGAACTGTGCTACCCCCTGTCTTGTTCACCCTGTACACTGCTGACTTCAAGTACAACTCTGAGTCATGCTACATGCAGAGGATTTCCGAGGATACTGCAATAGTGGGGTGTATTAGGGATGGACAGGAGGGTGAGTGCAGGAGCCTGATGGAGGACATTGTGAAATGGTGCAGAACAAACCACCTGCAGCTGAATACCACCAAGACCAAGGAGATGGTGGTGGACTTCAGGAGGTCCAGCCCCTCTCTGCCACCAGTCTCCATAGAGGGGGTCAATGTGGAAGTAGTCAGAAGATAAACTGGACTGGTCAGCGAACACTGATGCACTCTACAGGAAGGGGCAGAGGGGCACTACCATCACCAGCGGTTGGCGGGGGAGGGGGTCTATTTTCCTGAGGAGGTTGGGGTCCTTCAACATCTGCAGCAAACTCCTCCTGATGTTTTACTAGTCTGTCATGGCCAGTGTCCTCTTCTATGCTGTGGTGTGCTAGAGAGGCAGCATTAGAAATAGAGACACTGGGTGACTGGACAGGCTGGTGAAGAAGGCTGGCTCTGTTGTTGGCATTGAGCTTGAGCCCCTGACATCAGTGGCAGAGAAGACGACCCTGAACAAGCTGCTGTCAATAATGGACAATGACCACCCCAGACAGAGGAGCATGTTTAGTGGCAGACTTCTGTCACTGTCATGCTCAACAGACAGGTTGAGGAGGGCCTTTGTCCCCAGGGCCATCCAGCTGTTCAACTCAGTACAGAACCCCTTCTGAAATGGACTTTTGGGTATGAGTCTGCCTCACTCTGCCCCCACCACACCATGCCAGCCCACACCCAGACTGTCTTTTTTCTTTTACTGGCTATATTAGCCCCTACGCACAAACTTTTTTCTTATTTTTAAATCTTGACCGTCTGTACTGTCCTAAATTTTAACCTGTTGTTTTTATCTTTTAATTCTAGTCTTTGCTTATGAGTATTAAAGGATTTATATAGTTAATTTCTATTGCTGTTTACTTTCTTGTATTGGTATATTGTATATATTTATTTTATATCAGATAGAGTAATTGCACAAGTATACCGTATCCCTGCATTGTTCACTTTTTGCACTACCCCCATGGTACACATTCTATTCTACCATAGCATCCTACTGCACCACTTCCACTACGCAGACTGCTTTAGAAACCGTAATCATGTCACATCTGTCTTCTGTGAGTGTTTTTGTTTTGTTTTTTGCTTTTCCATTTGTATGTGTGTGTCATATAAGCTACTGGATCCCTTGATTTCCTATCTATCTCACTCAAATTCAAAGCTTCTGGGGGAACTAAAGTTAAACCTTGATTAATCCAGTAAAACTTGACGTATAAATTAATTTAAAGAAACAAAACGAGTTGGACATGATAAGGGGGACAGAATCACATGGTGAACAGAAACAAACTGTAAGTGAGTTTGGCACTGTCGTAAAATTCCCATGATATTTGTGATGGTTAATGTGGATCATACAAAAGAAAAACACAACGAACGTCTGAATGAAATGAAGATTCACCACAGATATTTATTTTATTGAAGTATTTGATCCCCATTTTGATGAATTCAAAGTCTAATAATCTATCATCGAATTTTATGGCTTGGCTATTTTTACACACACCCCTGCTGTACTTGGCTTCCCCGGAATTTTGTAAACAATAACACGGCCGGATCACTGAGGGGATTGAACTAGTTTTGTTGGAACTTTATTGATGTGACTCTTGAATAATTACTATGAAAATGGTGGTTTTCAACAAATATTCAGCTGGACAAGCAGATGCGGATTTGACTTGTCCGGACCAAACACTTGGTTGTCCTGGACAGTCGGACTACCGTTAATGTCGAGCTCTGGTTGAGAAAAGTCTATAGTTTCCATGGGATGTAGGTATTTTTTCACATGACTGTCCTTCACATGACTGTCCTCTGCTTGTCCTTGGAGCCCAGGCTGAGGTTTACACCATGCTGTGTGGTGTGATGATGACTGAGACGATCTGCAGAATGCTAAAGTGCTGAAGGACTCTCTCTACAGTGTACCCTTCGGTCCCGGTCTCCACACACACTGAGAGACTGGGCTTTGGGGATTATTATGGTCATCATTCTGTCCAAAATTAGCAGCTGCTCCTCACCAAATGGGAATAAAAATCTAAACGGCGAATAAGATCAGTGAGGTCAGTCAGCATTGGTGGGTCGCTGAAACAAACGTTCGTCACTACAACACACAAGTTGAGTGGCGCTCACTTTGCAGTCCACCGTCGCTAAAACTCAAACTAAACCAAGCTGTAGGAAACTTTAATGAGAAGCGGCATCTGAAAGACAAGAGGGCGAGGAGAGTTTGGTTTAATAATGACAAAAAACACCGATACGATGAGCTGCAGCATTTGTGTCTGGGAAGTTTTTCAGTCTCCAGCCGCTGGCTGGAACCAAACGGTTCACTGTGGACCCTGTGTGAATGGAACATACCGCTGAGAGATGAGCCAAGGTCGCTTTTGTCATGGTAAGTTCACTTCAAAACAGCTGTCACAAACAATCTCACACACACAGTGCTAGAATATATTTAAAAAACTACCAATTGTGTCATGAATCAATTTGCCATCACGTGAAGATCAAAAACGTAAAGTTATCCATCTTGTGCTGAAGAAGATGAAAATGTACGCCACAAACTCCGAGGCCAAGCGTAATAACACACTTCTTTAAGGCTGCGTTTTGGTCCCGGTCCACAGCGCTGCCATCATCGACAAGCCAAACTCTTTAAACATCTTCCAAGACAAAGATTAACATGTGGCAAAACGAATCCAGAATTCAGTCTATTTCCAGCTAATCCTTTGAATTAAATATCAAATTAAAGCCATCGAGCAAAAATACAACACAAGGTTTATTATTTGGTAATAAACCAAATACACATCGATTACTGATGAACCACACGGATTCATCTCGAAAAGGTACCTACTCAGTTCTCAGTACTTGGTTCAATGTAAAGCTAGCTTGTGCAGAAAATAAAGCTGATCAGGTGCAAAAAAAAAAAAAAAAAGCTTGATAAAGCAGATGTAATGCTTGGCCTGATGGCCTGGGGCTGAGGCAGAACGTCTTCACCAAACACCAACTGCACTCTTCTCATGGAATAAATCTCTTCAGTCGATGCATCAATAAACCAATCTGAGCTCTGTTTGGGAATACGAGGACAAGATAAGGCAGCATGTACTGTATGTGTGCATCAATATAATTAATCCTGACAGGTCCATTTTGGGATTTAGGGCTGAAACACGGCAGAGGAACCAACCTGAAGAGCTTCCACTTGGAAAGCAAGGATGAGATGCTGGGTTCGATTCCCACATACTCATAAAGCAGCAGTTTGTTCACTTGAAATATAATTAAAGTGACTTTATGTTAAATCACACAAAGCAGTGTGTGTCTGTGGAATTCTAATCCTTACAGGATGGAAGTCTGAGAACATTTCTACATCCGTTTCTCATTTCATCGCAAATCATTTTACTGACAACAACTCAAGTGAAAACTCTAATCTTTTCTTTAATGAAATATTTACACAGGTTTTAGAGTTTCTCCGTATTTGCTTTAATCCAGAGTGTGTACTCTCTTTCAGCTGCATGGACCTCACAAGTCCGTACAAAACCTTCTGATCAAATCCATCGGCATGTCATCTGATCACACACTTCAACAAGACCAGACACGAGGAAAATCTGAGCTTCTCTACAAATCACTTAACACATATTTACATGCACATGGTGCAGAATTTTGAATCTTGAGGCTAAATAATATAAGAGACTGAACATTTTTTAAATTCAGTCTCAGAGTTCAGTTCAGTCTGTGGATGAAATGATGTGAAACGGGTCAGGTGTAAACACAGCGTGCACATTCTGGGGTTTTAAACTTATACACTGCTTGTTTACTGAGCAGCTCTGACTTTATTCCTCAGAAAGCTGTGTTTTGGGTGTTTTTTTGTGGGCAGGAAGGAAGGAGTGATGCATATGGAGAGACCATCACATCATCCCAGACAGACAGACAGACAGACAGACACATTAACTCAGATTTCTGGAAGGAAAAAATAAACAGCCTCCAGATAAAGTAAGAGTAAAGGCCAGTCTGCCGCGCTCTCTGAGTCAGTCTCAGGTGTGTATGAGATTTATGAGATTTAATAAGAGGAACATGACCTGCTGAGTGACTGCAGCCCCTGAGACATCTGGGAGTGTTGCTGTTACTGTGTGTGTGTTACTGTATGTTACTGTTACTGTGTGTGTTACTGTGTGTGTGTTGCTGTGTGTGTGTTACTGTTACTATGTGTGTTACTGTGTGTTACTGTTACTGTGTGTATTACTGTATGTGTTACTGTTACTGTGTGTTACTGTGTGTGTGTTACTGTGTGTTACTGTTACTGTGTGTTACTGTGTGTGTGTGTTACTCTGGTTTACTGTGTGTGTATTACCGTGTGTGTTACTGTGTTACTGTTACTGTGTGTGTATTACCGTGTGTGTTACTGTGTGTGTTACTGTGTTACTGTGTGTGTTACTGTTACTGTATGTTACTGTGTGTGTGTTACTGTGGTTTACTGTGTGTGTTACTGTGTTACTGTTACTGTGTGTCACTGTTACTGTGTGTGTGTGTTACTGTGTGTTACTCTGTGTGTGTGTGTGTGTGTGTGTGTGTGTGTGTGTGTGTGTTACTGTGTGTTACTCTGTGTGTGTGTGTTACTGTGAGTGTTAGTGTGTGTTACTATGTGTGTGTTACTGTCACTGTGTGTTACTGTTACTTTGTCTGTTACTGTATGTTACTGTTACTGTGTGTGTGTTACTGTTACTGTGCGTGTTACTGTGTGTTACTGTGTTACTGTTACTGTGTGTGTTACTGTTACTGTTACTTTGTGTGATACTGTTACTGTGTGTTACTGTTACTTTGTGTGATACTGTTACTGTATGTTACTGCTACTGTATGTTACTGTGTGTTACTGTTACTGTGTGTATTACTGTGTGTGTTACTGTGTGTTACCGTGTGTGTTACTATGTTACTGTGTGTGTTACTGTTGCTGTATGTTACTGTGTGTTACTGTTACTGTGTGTGTTACTGTATGTTACTGTTACTGTGTGTTACTGTCACTGTGTGTTACTGTATGTTACCGTTACTGCGTGCTACTGTTACTGTGTGTGTTCCAGTCACTGTGTGTGTTACTGTAACTATGTGTGTTCCTGTTACTGTGTGTTAATGTGTGTTACTGTGTGCTACTGTTCCTGTGTGTTACTGTTACTGTGTGCGTTACTGTTACTGTGTTACTGTGTGTGTTCCTGTTACTGTGTGTGTTCCTGTTACTGTGTGCGTTACTGTGTGCGTTACTGTGTGTTCCTGTTACTGTGTGCTCCTGTTACTGTGTGCATTACTGTTACTGTGTGTTACTGTGTTCCTGTTATTGTGTGTTACTGTGTGCATTACTGTTACTGTGTGTTACTGTGTGTGTTCCTGCTACTGTGTGTGTTCCTGTCACTGTGTGTATTCCTGTCACTGTGTGTTACTGTGTGCGTTACTGTGTGTTCCTGTTACTGTGTGTGTTCCTGTGTGCGTTACTGTGTGTTCCTGTTACTGTGTGCGTTACTGTTACTGTGTGTTACTGTTACTGTGTGTTACTGTGTGTTCCTGTTATTGTATGTGTTACTGTTACTGGGTGCGTTACTGTGTGTGTCACTCTGTGTGTATGTGTGAGTGTGTGTCACTGTGTGTGTTCCTGTTACTGTGTGTGTTACTGTGTGTGTGTGTGTGTGTGTGTGTGTGTGTGTGTGTGTGTGTGTCACTGTGTGTTCCTGTAACTGTGTGTGTTACTATGTGTGTTACTCTTACTGTGTGTGTTCCTGTTACTGTGTATGTGTCACTGTGTGTTTCTGTTACTATGTGTGTTACTGTGTGTTCCTGTTACTGTGTGTGTTCCTGTCACTGTGTGTTACTGTGTGCGTTACTGTGTGTTCCTGTTACTGTGT
>JAPFFA010000007.1:55512684-55527034 GCA_026153275.1 Sciades herzbergii | reverse complement strand
GTTGTTAAGACCAACAACAATAGCAAGACCGCAGAAGGTCACCATTTTTAAGCGACGAGAAGCAGCAGCTGTACAAATGCGAAGTCATCCATTATTGTTGCTTCGATATTCGCGCCAAGGTTTACGCAAACGCAGTGATGTAACTGACGTATACAGCAACGTAATGATGTGGCTCCCCTTAGCACCGCGGGCTATGGAAAAGCAAACTGGTTCTCAGCTGGCTCGCAAGTTGAGAGTTGTGAACCAGCACCAGCCCCGGAACTGATTTGGTGGAAAAGGGGTATGTGTGGGTTTCCTCCGGGTGCTCCGGTTTCCCCCACAGTCCAGAGACCTGCAGGTTAGGTTAACTGGTGACTCTAAATTGACTGTAGGTGTGAATGGTTGTCTGTGTATCAGCCCTGTGACCTGGTGACTTGTCCAGGGTGAACCCCGCCTCTCACCCACAGTCAGCTGGGATGGTCACCGGTGGGCTGGAGCCTCTGTAGAACAGGATAAGCAGCTACGGATGATGGATGGGTCTAAAAGTGGGTTATTAATGCAGTTTTATATCCTGTATTTCATAAGACCAGACAGACTTTCATACGGAGTTGGACGAAACAGACCATCATGGGAGACGACAGCGAATGGATGAAGCTTCCTACAGACCAGAAGTGTGAGCATAAGGTAACGTAATCTCACGGAGTTCTGGAATCCCAGGGATTAATTTGTGGCTCTGTACAGTTGAGCCTGAGCTCATGCGTCCAGCACGGCCGGAGTCTGAGCTATGCGGTCTTTTTAAAATGTCCTTTTTAAACTCCAGGTTTGGAAAGCGAGGTTAAGCGGCTACACCGAGGCTCTGCAGCACTTCCAGAGGATTCCAGATGAGAAGAGTCCAGAGTGGAGCAAATACCAAGGACTGATCAAGAAATTTGTGACCGATTCGAACGCAGTGGCACAACTTAAAGGACTAGAGGCAGCTCTGGTTTATGTTGAAAATGCACATGTAGCGTCGAGGTAATCTTGCTTTACTTTTTTTTTTATTGTGCTTTTCCACCAGATTGGAAGTTCTCAAAAGTGGAAGTAACTTTGATTCCTATTTACACAAATATTTAGCAGTGGAAGAGCATCCGAGAAGGTTAGAACCAGGAAATAATTGAAGTGAAAAGTTTGATATGATTAAGGGAGGATTTAAAAATCTACAATGGGATATTTAGTCCGGCTCAGTTGAGGTTTATGTAAGGCGAGTCTGTTTGGACGAGTTTGCAGTATCCACGGCTCTTGTATGATTTAAGACTCGTGTATGCCAAACTTGTTCAAATTCTCTTACGAATGTTCATGAGTACATTTCATTGTTGGCCTGAGTGCTAACATTAGGAAGAATTCAGCACTGGATTGTTCTGCTCGTTTACTCCCACTGATGGACGCTTACGGCTTCATCGCCATCCAGACCAAACTGATGAGAGTAGAGCTGATGAAAAAGCAGACGTTACACAATCGGTTCTAATCTCTTAGTGGATGATGCACTGTTTAAACTTCCACGGTAACTTTTCTGCGTTTTAGAACGGTCGGTGAGGTGGTGTCTGGTGTGGTGTGTAAAGTCTTTAACCAGCCTAAAGCACGTGCCAAAGAGCTCGGCTCGGATATCTGCCTGATGTACGTGGAGATTGAGAAAGGAGACCCGGTTCAGGAAGAACTTCTCAAAGGCCTCGACAATAAGAACCCGAAAATCGCGCTGGCCTGCGTGGAGGTGTTGAGACGGGCGCTGAGGTGAGTAAGAGGAGAATCCTGAGCCGATGGAGTTTATATTGGATTCTGATAAAATGGTTAGGTTTGTTTAAAAATGGCCACACTTTATCTCGTAATGCACACTGCACTTACAGCTACTGGTTTCTGACCTCGGAGCTGACTGGAGCTTAATTTTAGCCAGCACGCTGTTTCGGTCAGCGAAGGTTATGTGTAAAGTGACGGTGTAATCCCCCTGTAGTGAATTTGGAGCAAAGATCATCACCTTGAAGCCGGTAGTGAAGGTGCTGCCGAAGCTCTTTGAGTCCCGGGAGAAGGCAATTCGGGACGAGGCCAAACTGCTCGCCGTTGAGGTTTACAGATGGATCCGTGATGCGCTGCGTCCTCCGCTTCAGAATATTAACTCCGTCCTGGTAAGGAAGAGACGTGCCGTGGCAACCTCACTGAAGGCTGTTGTTGAATTTATGTAACTTAGTGTGTGTGTGTGTGTGTGTGTGTGTGTGTGTGTGTGTGTGCGTGTGCCAGCTGAAAGAGCTGGAGGACGAGTGGGCGAAGGCATCAGCACCTCGACAGAGTCGCTTCCTGCGATCACAGCAGGACCTTCGAGCCAAGTTTGAGCAGCAGCAGGACAACGGAGACGAGGAAGGAGACGGTACTGTAGTGTTCCTTATAAAGCGCACTCCTGTAGAGTCGGTCTTCATGGAAATGACCCGGTTTTTCTCCTGCGTTTCAGGTGACGTAGAGGAAGCCGTTCCTGCGGTCGACGCTTATGAGCTTCTGGAAGCAGTGGAAATCCTCTCGAAGTTACCTAAAGACTTCTTTGAGAAGATCGTAAGGAGCTCTTGGTCCTGCTGTGTTTAATCATCAGCGCGCATTTGAATAAGTTGAATATGAATCTTGCTGTGTTGTGAATGATGCTGGAGTTGATCAGTATGAAACTGTTTGCTCAGATATTTTAGTAATTTGTGGAAGTGGATGATTTAGCAGTAGAGGACGAGTGTTTTCTTTGTAAACGGTTGTCTGTATGCCATGATTTTAATGGAACAGCTTGATTTAAAAGTGGCGTTTTTTATGTAGGAGGCGAAGAAATGGCAGGAGAGGAAGGAGGTGCTGGAAGCTCTGGAAGCTTTAACCAAAAACCCGAAACTAGAGGCTGGGGATTACGGAGACCTCGTCAAAGCACTGAACAAGGTAAAAACTGAAGTGGATAAATATCTCCGCATGAGGATTTTCAGTTTGTGCTTGGTGTATGTAATGCTTTTAAAATGAATATATATCGTTAGTAACAGCCAAAATGAATTAATAAAGCAGGGGGAAAATAATTTTTTTACTTTCAACTACAAAACTATTGATAAATCATGGCTTCTGGATCTCAGAAAAAGGTTCATCTCGCATGACCTCACACACGGAACCCTGGTTATCTGGGTCGCGTCTGTTCATCTGACTCCATGTTTGTTCACTCACTGAAATTGGATATTGTTGGAATCTTGCAGAAGTAACTCTGGGAAAGCCCGGAGTTGTTTGGATGTTCAAATTCATATACAACAAGACACTCAGTTCACAAATTTCCGAGGAATGACCCTAATCTCAAGCGACAGGTTTGCGCAAATGGAGCGGGCAGATTTCGTGTCGCCTAGTAATAATAAATCTGATTCATCAAGTGTTCATCACCACCAGAACGACCGCATGGGAATTACTGGAGCGAACAGAAACCCACTTATTTAATATTTAACATTTTGATCTGATATTTTGGACAGTTTGTTGATTTTCCCCTACTTCATATTTTCTTTCAGTAGTTACATTGTGTTTTTAAAGATATTTCTGCATTTATTGAGGTATGTGTAAATATCGTCCCTATAGTTTTGCAGTGACCCAGTTTAGAATAAAAATCCACAAGCCAATGCGTTTCCAGTTCTCTCTGGCTGGTGGTGTGCTATCAGCGGTGAGCAGGACTGTCGTGAGCTGGCAGTTTCTCATCTTGGGGGCTCAAAAAGAGAACCATTTACTCCGGAGTATCCTTGATAATCTTCTGGCCCTTCATCCGACATTATAAGAATCCCAATCACTATCAGAATTCTCTCCAAAACGTGATTCCATATCGAGACTGATCCAAGCGCTGCTGCACACATGAACGAAATCGATCCCTGGATTGTTACGTGTGACGTCACGCACCCCTTCGGGATCTTCCAGTTCAGTCTCAGCAGATTCTGTGAAAATCGGCTGATCTTATTGATGATTTTCCATTAATTTATGGCCTTTTGGATCAGCCATGGCTCGAAAACACATGGTCAATCAACAAAGGTTGCTTTGTGCAAGAAAGAGTGGGGTTTAGGGGGAGTTAAACCACTACACCATCTATACTGATGGAAATGATCCTGAGTTCAGCTGTATCTCTCTCTCTCTCTCTCTCTCTCTCTCTCTCTATACAGCCCTGATCAGCTTCACATACACTGTGTTGTAGCTTTATTGCGCATCAGAGAAGTGGGGGATTTACTTCTGTAATGTGTGGGGTTTGTTAAATCAGTCCATGGATTTTCTTGCAGGTCATCGGAAAGGACTCGAACGTCATGCTGGTGACGCTCGCTGCGAAATGTGTAGCTGGACTTGCTGCTGGTCTCCGAAAGAAATTTGGCACCTATGCTGGTCATGTAAGTTCTTATATATTAGGAGTGTGTGTGACCTGCTGCTTGTGACACGTCTCATGCTTATTTGGGGGGTGTGTGTGTAGTTGGTGCCAACCATTTTGGAGAAGTTCAAAGAGAAGAAGGCTCAGGTGGTTCAGGCGCTGCAAGAAGCATTGGATGCGGTGTTTCTTTCTGTGAGTAGCTTAAAAAAAAAAGTCATTTGATGCAAATTATTTTCCAATCATTTCATTTTAAAATGGTGTCGAGGTGAAGTTCAGTTAACTTGTAGCCGGAAATCGCTTACTTTCTGCTCCAGTGTAAAGTGAAGTTTTTAAAAACTGATTTCTTTCAGACAACTCTCGAAAAAGTAAGCGAGGACGTGTTGGCTGTGATGGACAACAAAAACCCATCAATCAAGCAGCAGGCTTCTCTGTTCCTTGCCAGAAGTTTCCGCCATTGTTCTCCCACCACGCTGCCGAAAAACCTTCTCAAACCGTTCTGTGTTGCTCTGCTGAAGGTAAAACTCCAGACCAATGCTGATGCCTGCCGAACACTCATTAACCCTCGTCCTTAGTGTTGGCTGCAAGTGATAAAGAACAATCTCGGCTGGTTCATTAAATGGGTTTAGTAAACTGCAGTATTGTGATCCAGATCACTTCGAATTAAAAACCTTTGCGCTAGTGTCTTTCTCTCCAGATAAACATGAGTAACCAGCTGGAAGTGACTGTTTCTTGTTCCTGTAGCAAGTGAACGATCCTGCTCCTGAGGTTCGAGACGCAGCTTTTGAAGCTTTGGGCACGGCGCTCAGGGTGGTGGGTGAGAGGGCCGTTAACCCTTTCCTGACTGATGTGGATAAACTAAAAGTTGACAAGGTTTGTCCAAAAGTTAATGCTTTTCCGCTTGCAAATATTTACCATGTTAAGACCCTTTTTTGTGCCTAAAATGGTTTGCGTGTCCTTTGTAGATTAAGGAGTGCGCTGAGAAAGTGGAGCTGCCTGGAGGAAAGAAAGCTGCAGGCCAGGTGAAGGAGAAAAGTGCTCCGAAAGCCCAGCCCGCAACAGCAGCTCCAGTGAAAACATCTGCTCCTGCCAAGAAAACGCCTGCAGCCGCTGCTGCGAAGGTAGTGAAGGGTTTTTGTTCTAAAGTGGGTGTGGGTTGGGTTTTTTTTTTTTTTTTCTTCATTTTTCCCTGATAAAGGAAAGCTTGATGTAATTAAAGGACAGTCAGGACATGAAGTGATATTTAAAAAAAAAAAAAAAAAATGTATGCAGTCCTAAGGCAGTGAAAAACCAGACAGTCTTTTCAATTTAAAGCAGTTAAAAAGGCTGGAAACTGACTTCATTGTTGAATAAGATATAAACTGGTTGTGCAAAAGGTTTTCTGATTCTATATCCAAGGATGTTGCACTTAAGGACCTACGCTGCAATGTTCTTTTAATGTCTGGCATTTCAGTAACTTTTTTTTTTTTTTTTAAAAAGCCATCTGCCTCCAACAAGAAGAGTAAACCCGCTGCTCCTGCCAAAGCTAAGAAACTCGAGACCAAGGACATGACTGAAGCTGAGCTCTCGGTAAGTAAACCTCAAGTTTGTGCCCCCTCCAATATGTGGTTGGGTTGTTTATGAAATGACATTTTGATTTTGCTCAGCCTGAGGTGTGTGAAGAGAGAGCTGCTGCTGTTCTGCCAGCGTCCTGTATCCAGATGTTGGAGAGTGCAAACTGGAAGGAAAGGCTGGCTGCCATGGAGGAGTTTCTTAAGGTAATGTGTGTAGGGTCCGTGCATACAAAACTGCTCAAGGGAACTTTGGTCTCGGGTTCGTGGAAATCAGGAAACTTATTCCTACACTTGGGCCTAAAAATAAGGGCTGCCTATTTATTAGGACAAAAAAAAGTGAGTATTTGAGTGCTTGAGGCATTTCAAGCTCTTTAGCTTGGCAGAAAGTGGTGGTGCAGCGATGACTTGTACCCAGTCTCACCTTGTGCTTGGAGTAATCTACTGCAGTTGGTTCATAAAGATGACCCTGATCAGTTATGAGTTTGGGGGGGGGGGGGGGGAGGGGGGTTAAATTAGAAGTGTATTAGTTGATTTGATTTAAGACTAATTGGAGTCTTGGTAGTAATTGTTAGAAGTAGGTGTATGATTTGGCCAGTTCACAATCTGATTTTCCTGTGACATTTGGGGGAATAAAATCTACCAGAGTAAACGAATGAATCGATTACTTGCATGATTTCTAACTCTGGAGTCCGGTAAGATTCCTTCATTTTGGAGGAATTGTTCAGGAATGACTCATCACGACCCCGCTCAGTTAACGTTACGGTTATCGCTGGCATCTTGATCAGCTACTACCAGAAAAAGGAAAAGTTAATTGTACTAATTACAAATTTGAGCGTTTTAGTATTGATTCACACACGGGCTGTTTTTGTTCTGCTCTATCTGCTTCTCGTGAGCGGATCAGCCATGTTCTTCCTGTCTTGTGACTGCAGGTCCATGGTTTGGCCATGCCACTGTACTTTTACAGACCAATCAGAACAGCCCTAATTTACATATTAGAGTCCTACTCATTGTCAGTGTAATGTTAATTGAAATACATTTTGTAATAAATTGACCTTTTATTGATGCATCAAGTTATTTGATTGGGTTCATGTCAGCTCTCCATCCATACTTCCATGTGTAGTCAGTGTTCGTCACCCCAGCACTCTCGGTTTTCAAAAGTTCAGTGCTCGAAAAACCTCATGTCAGAGATGACTAAAGTCTGTGCAAGGACTAGTAAGACTTTAATGGTAATTGTTCTATCGGACAGAAAAAATTGGTGCTGGCAACCTAAGCAACACCGGCGCTAAGAGCAGGGAACCAGTCTAAAGTAGCTCGTCTTGTTTCACAGGAAATGCATAGTTTTGTTCATCAACACAATATACAAGTACAAAAATATTTTGAGAATCATTCAGATTTCCTTGTTTTTGATTATAATTCAAAGTATGCGTGTTTGAGTGTACTGGAAGAGCTCGGCTCAGGAAGGTCCACGCAGTGATGTAATTATACCAGTTGGCTAAGGGCAACGAGGGTCACAGACATGGTGTGCCAGCAGCGCAGTTGAAGCAGGCAGGTGTCAAACTTGGAACTTTTATATCCCGACTGGATTTAATAATAAACGATATCACTGAATAATGTTCCTTACCTCTAACCTGTGTGTGTATTATGACTGACCTTTTTTTGGATGGTTTCATATTTCTTTTTTTTTTTTTTTTTCCTAAATATTTAATCAACATGCTGCCATTGTGGCACAGGAGCCTGCGATTGGTGGACAGCTGACAAAGGGTGTCTCTCTATTGGTTGTAAATTGTGACATAAAAATCATAAACACGTATGGGACCTGCTGATTGGCTGTTCACATACTGAACCCAAGTGAAGATGTCCAGCATCTGTTGCTGTTTGAAGAAAACTACAGCTAAAGTTCTACTACCGGATTATTCGGACAATCTTAGTCAGAAAGGAGCACAGGATAGATATACATGGAAATTTAGTTTATTAGCAGTTCTGATCCATGCAAAATTCCTAAATGACTGGAGTGATGGTGCAGATTTGTGGCCTAGTGTTAGCATTAGCTACATGTTGGAATATACATTCTTTTTCCTGAAGAGTCCTGATATGGAAGAACGGTTGAAAATCTTTTGCGTAAAGACACCCCCCCCCCCCCGACCTCAGCTTTTGGGAACAGAATGTTGTGAAAGCTCTAAGGGCTCCGACCTAAACTGTGGGCTAGATGGTATCCCTGCCATGTCTCAACCCCAAGGACATGTAGTTACACAGCTATCTGCACCCTGTCATTCATACAGTGGTGCTTATTGTTAAAACAATATCTGAAGTGTTTTTGTAAGATATATATATTGCTCTAGGCTTTCAAACAATGTTGTAAGGTTTTATTTTAATTTTGTTAGTGGTCAGTGCAATAATTATTAACACTAACAGTCAGCAAATTCCAGTTGTAGTTGTACAGCAACTATAATCATTCTTGTAGTAGTAATTTCAATAAATGGTTAATGTTCAGTCCCCTTTTCATTTATTCTCAATTCAGACAAAGCTGATTCACACAGCTTGATCAGTGTGTAACAGACAATTTTATCCAAAATGGCTTTCATGTGGGTTTTTCTACACAGAGTCTGGTTCCACGGTGACCTTTTGCACAGGACTGTGTTCCTTTGATAACAGAAACAAAGCTCCAGCATTATACTCCTTCAATACTCTACAGCTTAATATGCCCTAAATTATTCATTCCTCTGCTACTAGAACTTTTTCTTTCTGAATGTGTCTGCATATATTGGTGTTATGATTTTGTGGATTTATGATTATGCTGCTGCACCTACTTAAAAAAAAAAAAAATTAAACTGCATCCTGTCCTCTCAAATGAAATGAAGCTCTGGGTGAGTGGAGTTGTTTTTCGGGTGAGCGTTTCAGGTGCTGCTTGTCCATTGGGCAGGTAAGGTTGGGAGATTTTTGAGGACCAAGGTTTCTTGAAAAGCACACGTATTTGTAATACTTCGGAGTGCTTTTTGTAAATTTGGTGTGGAAGTAAAATTAGGGTTTATTTTCCAGGCCATAGATCTCCTGGACAGTAAAGAGATGCCCTGCCAGGCTCTTGTCCGGATGCTGGCGAAGAAACCTGGCTGGAAAGAGACAAACTTCCAGGTAAACATTTTCTTCAAATAGTGCCTTGGTTGCAGCCCTTATTTGTTTAAACCTCTCCTTTCTGCTGCACGTGGAGGTGTTGAGTGAGTTTGTGAGATCTCTGGTGATTTTTGATGCACACTTGGGTTTGTTTATAGGTGATGCAGCTGAAGCTGCAGGTTGTGTCTGCCGTGGCTCAGAGAGGCTCGTTTTTCTCCAGAACGTCAGCGCTGTTTGTGCTGGACGCTGTGGTGGATAAAGCTGGAGATGTGAAGTGTGGTGTGAAGGCTAGGGAGGCTCTGACGGCCATCGCTGAAGCCTGCACTCTTCCGTGGACTGCAGAACAGGTTGGTGGTGTATAATATAATCAACAGACTGGTTTGTTTGTTTGTGTTTTGCTGAGACGAGACTGTTTGTTATTAAATGCCAGGTTCTGTCCCTGGCCTTTGGTCAGAAGAACCCTAAGAACCAGGCTGAAGCTCTGAACTGGCTCTGTGGTGCTATAAAGGAGTTTGGGTTCACAGGGTAGGTCACTTTCAACATCTGGACACTTCACTGATCTGTGCTTTTAGATGGCATGTTGTGTAAAAGCAAAGTGTTCCAGCTAATATTGACACTGCTGTGAAATATTTTGTTTTTCCCCACAGAATAAATGTAAAGGCGTTTATTAATAATGTAAAGACTGCTTTGGCTGCAACCAGTCCAGTGAGTGTCTTCTAAATATTTCCCTTGTATGCTCACATGCAGGGTTTGTAATATTTTTTTTTTTTTGCTCACTTCACGTTTCTGAACCCTTCTCTTACTCAGTCGAGTGATTATGGCATCATTTCCTTAACTTTGTCAAGCTCCTAAGCAAATGTAATTAGTCCAAGTTAACTTGTGTCCTCGTTAGGCTGTGAGAACTGCTGCCGTGTCTCTCCTGGCTGTGATGTACCTGTACATGGGCGCTCCTCTGCGTGTGTTTTTCGAGGATGAGAAAGCTGCACTGCTTTCGCAAATAGACGCGGAGTTCGAAAAGGTCTGTGTGGGGTGTTTTAAAGCTGCAGCAGTAGGATATTAAGTGGCGCTACAGCTTATTTTAATAGTTTCCAGAAAGTCAAATGTTCTAGAATAGTTTTACATCTTTTAATGCCCCCCCCAAAATCAGATGAAGGGCCAAACGCCGCCGCCTCCAATAAGAGGTTTATCAAAAACGTCTGGGGTAGGAGAGGAGGAACGTGATGAAGAGGAAGAAAATGACAGAGGTGCAGATGTTGTGGATCTTCTACCTCGAACAGACATCAGGTGAAACCAGTCCTCTGTGCACATTTGTCCTTTTTGAACATTTTACATTCCCCCCCCCCCCCAATATATTTTTGCTGTGATATATAATTTTTATATAGATAAGGAGGTGCAAGATGTTTACACATTCTTTGTACATCTTAATGCTTTTCCAGCGACAAAATCACCTCCAGCATGGTGTCGAAAATTGCTGACAAGAACTGGAAGATTAGGAAAGAAGGCCTGGAGGAAGTTACTGCTGTAATTTCTGAGGCTAAATTCATCAAACCCAACATTGGGGAACTTCCTGTGGGGCTAAAGGCTCGCCTTACAGACTCCAATAAAATACTGGTGAGACTATTGTCCTGGGGCTGGGGGTTAAATGCACAGCTAGATCCTGACTGGAGGGGGGAAAGGGTTTGTGTTTCTCTGCAAAGTGTTGTGTCTCTCTCTTAGGTCCAGCAGACTCTCTCCATCCTCCAACAGATGGCCACAGCAATGGGTCCTGCCCTCAAGCAGCATGTGAAAGGTCTCGGCTTCCCGATCATCTCTGTACTCGCTGACAGCAAGGTGAGCTACAGAAGTGCTCAGTGAATTCCTGTTTAAATCGTTCCATGCCTTCTTGCACCTGTCCTAATTTAAAAAAAAAAACGGATTATGTGACAAATACAATCTGTATTTGCCACAGTTACTTTATACAATCCAATGATGTATCGGTTTGCTAACAGGCAGGAGTGGTGTTTGTCTAAAACCCTATGAAATGCCGAGTTCTATATTCCTCTTTAATACTGAAAATAAATAAATTGCACTCTTGGCCACTGAAATCCTATCAGCGTAATGCTGGAATTGATCATGTCCTTCCCAGAATGCTGTGCGTGCAGCAGGCTTGGCTACACTGAACGCATGGGCGGCTCAGACTGGGATGAAGGAGTGGTTGGAGGGAGAGGACTTGGCTGAGGAGCTGAAGAAGGAAAATCCATTCCTGAGACAAGAGGTTTGTGCGGATGCTTTATTTACCCAAAAGTCTGTCTGGTTCGAGGAGAGGCCTTTGGGGTTGTGGGGTTTAATTTTTATAAAGTTCACCTGCAGTCTGGTGGTTCACGTTTTGCTGCAGTGACCAGGCTTACCAAAGTCTCGCATTTTAACCCTTATGATTCCAAGGCTTCATTTACGTGACTTAACAGACATGACTTTATAAACACAAATTAAAAAAAAAAAAAATTATGCACCACCTCACTGTAATTAAATTCAGTCCTTGAGAGTTGACCTTTTCTTTCCTGTACTTGTGTAGCTGTTGGGTTGGCTAGCTGAGAAATTACCCACCTTGCGCTCTGTTCCCTCGGATTTCGCACTGTGTGTTCCTCATCTCTACTCCTGCTTGGAGGATCGTAACGCAGATGTGAGGAAGAAAGCCCAAGAAGCACTTCCAGTGTTTATGATGCACCTGGGTTATGACAAGATGAACAAGGCTGCTGCGAAGCTGAAGGTGTGGCTTTTTGAATTACATCGTTAATACACATGGCTTACTTTCCTACAGATTTTGATTAAGAAGTGGCTATCTGAAGTTATTTTAATAAATGTTTTGAACTTTTTGTCTTGTAGCCTGCATCTAAAGATCAGGTGGTTGGCTTGCTGGAAAAAGCTCAAACTGCCATCCCTGCTAAACCTGCAGCTCCGAGTAAAGCAGCACCTGCTGCTGCCAGCAGTGTAAAACCTGCTGCTGCAGCTCCACCAGGTTAGTGGTTTATTTGTTTACACTACCCACCCCGCTGAAGCTCTGGTTTTGATAGTGCACCAGTCAGGGCCTGTCTCTCATGAAGGTTTGAGCTATGTGATGCATGGTGGAATTTTAAACCGCAGCAAAATCCATCAAGGATGTAATATCCTCTCTGCAGAAGTTCTGGATCTGGCAAATGAAAGACTTCTGATTCATGAGGTTTTGTTATAAACAGTACAGATTTTATCAGGTTTAAAACCTTGGGCAGCATCAGTTAGACTCCACTAATGTGATTTTAAATGCACAGAGCTCATTTGTGTGTGTATAGCTCCAGACAAAACTGTACCAGTGAGTGAACTGCCGCCACCACCAGCAGCAGAATCCAAAAAGACCAAACCAGCAGCTGCACCTAAAACAAAGGTGAGTTTCTGCCTTTGGCATGGCCGAGAGAGAAGTGTTGCAGTTAGTGTCTTAATCTTTGTTCCCTTTACTTTCTGGCTCCACCCATCTTAAGTCTGTATGTCTGACATCCTTTTTTTTTTTTTTTTAAGGAAAGGGAGAACGTTTCACTTGGGTTTATTTTTCACTTTTCCAGACTGTTACGAAGAAAGCTCCTGGCAAAGTTGAAGAGCAGAATGGTCCCATCTTCATCCTTGTTCCCAACGGGAAAGAGCAACGGATGAAGGAGGAGAAAAGTCAAAAGGTATGTTCAGGTTACTATGGGATTAACCAGTATAAACCGTGCACCAGTAAGTGCACTTGCATAACTAATTATACTTGGGTTTGTTGGTGCCTTGTGGGCTGGTGTGATCTTGACTCACTGCTTGCTGGCAGTGGGGATTGTGGAAACTTGGCTGGGGCATGGATTTTGTGGAAACACCCCCAATAAATAAATAATGCTCAGTAAAAACCTGGTGTTTCGATCACTTTTTTTTTTTTTACAAATCCGTCGTCTGCTCCACATGGCCAACACTTTTGAGTCAGCCCCAAGTTTGTGTCTGAGGTCTGCTCAGTGTAGCTTTACCAGGGATTCGGTGTTGACCTGCACAGTCACATTCCCCATGTGTATGATGTTTGCAGGTGTTGAAGTGGAACTTTTTAACACCACGTGAGGAGTTTGTTGACCAACTGAAGAATCAGATGGCGGTCTGTGTAGCCAAATGGCTGATGGAAGACCTGTTTCACATGGACTTCCAAAAACACATTAAGGCAATCAACACCATGATGGAGGTGAGTCCCAGTCCTGTGGAACTCTTCCACTGTATTCCGTTGAATCCCTGCCACTATGTACACACTGTTCAGAGCTTTCAGCTGCATTTTATATGGACTTTGGCTGCCATAACATGTTCTGGTGGGGTGGTCTTCTCCACCCTTTTTCCCCCATTGTCATAGCACCTGGAGATGGGGTCTGAGGCCACAGTCAGCTGTTTAGATCTGATCCTGAAGTGGTTCACCCTGCGCTTCTTTGATACAAACACTAGTGTGCTGATGAAGGCTCTGGAGTATCTCAAGCTCCTGTTTGTCACACTCTGTAACCAGGACTACCATCTCACGGAGTACGAAGCCACACTGTTCATCCCTTACTTCATCCTGAAGGTGCTTTGAGCATTTCCCATGAATTTCATTATTTTCAACTGCTGTTACTTGCACAGTTTGCACAGTCAGGCCTTGGGAATGTAGAGGGTTTTTATTGTGAATTGATGTGTGGCTTTTTAAACTCTAAGAACCAGATGAAACAGATTTAGTACTACTGCATGCAAAAAGCTTAACTCTGTTAAATACACTCTGCTCTTCATACTGCTGTCTGTGCATCACATTTTAAAAGGGGCATTTATTAAAGCAGTGCTGGTTGAGTTTTAACACTGAGGTCCTGGGCCTGTCAGACACTCTGGCAGTCTGATAAACCCTGACATTAAGTATTTTTCATCTAGCTAAAAGCATCCATGTAAAAGTGACACGCATGGTTATATTCTGGACACCCTCAGTAATAATGAGAGTAAAAGTGAATGTAATTGGTTTTTATTTAAATTTAAGTGCAAACACAATCTTGCAAAACTATTTTCAGAGTCTTCAAACCTTTTTAAAAAAAAAAAAAACCCTAAATATCTGCACAAGACTTTTGAAGTCTGAACCTTGTAAACATATGTTGGCTACATAAGTAAGAACAGCATTCAGAAATATTAGTTTCAATACTAATTTGTAGAAACTTCAGACTACCTTTTTCTCCAAAGCCAGTTGCCCTTTCAAATGAATATTGATGAGATAGGTGTAATTCTCCCCCCCCCCCTTACCCCCGGTCACTGTCAGTAGTCAATTTGTCAAAGACCCTGGCCACTGTACCTCCCTGCTTGGAAAGTTACTGCAAAG
>JAPFFA010000007.1:55396530-55412383 GCA_026153275.1 Sciades herzbergii | reverse complement strand
GCAAGCCCCTCAGACGCCTGCCAATGTGGGGCTAGCCAGACGGTCTCGCACATCATCAATGAGTGCCCGACCTTTGGTGCCCCACATGGCCATAGAGGCCTGGCATTGCTGGACTGAGACACGATCAACTGGCTGCTTAATGTAGCAATTTCTATATGATGGAAATTACACGATCGACGACGATCACCTTATTTATTGGATTACTGTCTGTGTTCCGCTTTTGGATCCTTATCTCACCACACCTCCACCACTCCTAACAGTACGTTCTGGCCAACATGGATCCAGCAGAACTCCCCTGTCTGAGAACGGCCATCCAGCAGCAAGGGACTCTCTTCGGGACCCATCAACAAGACCTCCAGCAGATCACCCAGAACCTCGCCACCCTGTCTAACTCCCTCAACCTCCTCACCACACAGATGCAGCGCTATCAAGCCATACCTACCCCTGCCCAGCCGTCTCCTACTTCAGCTCCTGCCACTGCTTTTCTCCATGAGCCGAGACTCCCAGCGCCTCAGCCCTATGATGGAGAGCCAGGTACTTGCAGATCGTTCCTATCTCAATGCTCATTGATCATGGAGCTGCACCCTCTGACCTTCCCCACAGAATGCTCCCGGGTGGCATATATCATCACGCTCCTCACCAGCAAGGCCAGAGAGTGGGAAACAGTGGTCTGGGACGCCGATGCTCCCTATTGCTCCAGTTTCAAAGGTTTCTCCGAGGAGATGGGGTGAATTTTCAACTGTTCTCTGTCCGGCCAGGAGGCAGCTAGGGAACTCATGGAGCTGCGGCAGAGGTCCCGGTCTACCTCGAACTACGCCATCAAGTTCTGGACATTAGCGGTGTCATGTGGTTGGAATAATAGCACCCAGGTTGACCTGTTCCTGCATGGCTTGTCCGACGCCATTAAGGATGAACTGGTATCGCGGGAACTGCCGTCGGACCTCTCCAGTCTCATGGACCTCGCCAATCGTATCGACACCCAGTTCCAGCAACGGAGGAGAGAAAAGACCCGCCCCAGCTTCACCTCCTCTCCACCTCCCGCCTCGTCCATCGAACCCATACAGGTAGACTGGGTACGGGTGTCAGCGGAGGAACGACAGCGCCGGCGGAGCACAGGGGCCTGTTTCTACTGCGGTCAGCGAGGACACATCTGCCAAGCCTGCCTACTAAAGGGAATGAGACCACCAGTGAATCGAGGGGCCCTGGTGAGCAACGCTCGGAACCAGCCCCCCACTGATCGACCGTTACTCCCTGTCATCATCAACAACCAGCATCACCAACTCCAGGCCCTCGTCGACTCGGGCAGACAGGAACCTGATCTGCTCCGCCATCACCAAGCATTTGGGAATTCCGCTACTTGCCCTTGACGTTCTTCTCACAGTCCTGACACTCAGTGGCACCAGCTTGACCACAATCACCCACCGATGGGCCCCCTCACCCTGAGGATTTCTGGTAACCACTCAGAAGCCATCCAATTCCATGTCATGAATGACCCCCACGTACCCATCATCCTAGGATTACCCTGGTTAATGCAGCACAACCCCCACCTGAACTGGGCTGACAACACCATCCTAGGCTGGAGCCATTCCTGCCTAGCTTCCTGCCTAAACTCCGCTCTGCCCCCGCCAAACCACCGCAGCCTTCAGCCAGCGAGTTTCCCGACCTCTCTCACATGCCTCCAGAATACCTGGACTTGAGACTCGTCTTCAGCAAGACCCAAGCAGTGTTCCTCCCTCCTCACAGACCCTATGACTGCGGAATCGACCTCCTGCCCGGGACGGCACCACCCAAAGGGCAACTCTGCTCTCTCTCTCTCTCTCTCTCTCTCTCCCGTCGAAAGGCAAGCCATGGAGAAGTACAAGTCTCTGGCAGCTGGGATCATCCGCCCTTCCTCCTCCCCAGCAGGGGCGGGATTCTTCATGGAGAAGTACAAGTCGCTCCACCCCTGTATTGACTATCGAGGTCTCAACGCCATCACGATCAAGAACCACTACTGCTCATGACCACGGCCTTTGAACTACTCCAGGGAGCCAAGATATTTTCCAAGTTGGACTTATGCAATGCCTACCATCTCATCAGGATCAGGGAGGGGGAGGAGTGGAAGATGGCCTTTAACACCACCACTGGCCACTACGAGTACCTTGTGGTCCCTTTTGGCCTGACCAACGTCTTCCAGGCACTTGTCAACGATGTCCTAAGGGACTTTCTTAACATCTTCATTTTTGTGTACCTGGATGACATCCTGATCTTCTCTCGCTCCCTGGAGGAACATCGGGGTCACATCTGGCAGGTCCTCCAGTGCCTGCTAGAAAACAAGCTGTTTGTCAAGGTGGAAAGGAGCGAATTCCACCAGAGCTCTGTCTTGTTTCTGGGGTTCATCATCTCCCCAGCTAGGATCCAGATGGACCCCCTCAAGCTTGAGGCAGTTGCTGACTGGCCCACCCCATCCTTGCGATGAGAGCTCCAGCTTTTCCTGGGATTTGCCAATTTCTACAGGCGCTTCATCTGCGACTTCAGCACGGTGGCTGGACCTCTCACTGCATCGACCTCGATTAAGACCCCATTCAAGTGGGGGGAGGAGGCAGAGAAAGCCTTCTCCATGCTCAAGCACAAGTTCACCACAGCACCCATTCTCACCATACCTGATCCAACCAAACAGTTCATCGTGGACGTCGACGCTTCTGAGTCCGGGGTCGGAGCCATTCTCTCCTAGAGGGCCAACAATAACAAGGTCCACCCCTGCTCCTTCTCTTGCCGGCTGTCCCCTGCTCAACAAAATTGACATCAGTGACGGAGCTGTTGGCCATCAAGGTAGCCTTGGAGGAGTGGAGGCACTGGCTCGAGGGGTCGGATTTCCCCTTCCTTGTCTGGACCGACCACAAAAACCTAGAATACCTCAAGTCCGCCAAACACCTTAACTCACGGCAAGCTTTCCCGGTTCCGATTCACACTCTCCTACCGCCCAGGCTCCAAGAACGGCAAACCTGACGCCCTGTCCAGGATATTCTCTGCCCACCAGGAGGAGTCTACACTCTAAGAAATGATTCATGGGGTTAGTAAGTATAGCTCAAAATCAAGAGCTTTTTTTTTGCATAAAAAAGTGTATGTATTATGAGTTGATAATTTAATAAGTTGGTCTAAATGAAAATAAATAAAAATAGTCTTAACTCAGTAATACATGAATTTTCAACAGCTATTTCTGCCTCAACTCAACAGAGGTGTATTCAGTCAGCACAACTTAAAAATCTGTCCGTGTTTGTTAAAAGCTGAGTACAAAGCCGACCTGCTTGGACATGTTTAGCATGAACAGAGCATGTGCAATGCCTGTTGGAAGCATAAGGCTGGAAGACACGACTGAGCAGAGCACAGAGTTGGAGAAACGCGTTTGCAAACTTTACGGCTTGGTGAGTACAATTTTGACTCCGTTTATTCACAACAGCTAATAACTGCATCAGCAGACAGTACAAGAAATCATTTAACACATGATGCTTTTTCTCGGTCAGCAGTGGTAATGTGTAAGCCAGCAGTAATGGTAGTAATTCGGTCTAACATTAGTGTTAAGATTTGTTTTACGGTGGCAGGTTTTAATTGGCACTGGTTTTCCATACTTTTAACTTTGTTTCTTTCAAATTTATTTAAAATTTGTAGCAGTGTTGAAGTTTTGAGTAGCAATAGCTTCATGGCTAGGCCGTTGTAAGTGACTGAGCACACATTTGGTTTGTTAGTCAGCCATTGCAGTAGTGAGTGCAGAGTTTAAACACCGTGGCAACGAAGCCAATATTGTTGGGACACCACAGGAGTGGTCATACCATTATTAAGCTAGTTGTTATAACAGCACGAGTGTGCAATTGCTCACTGCCTATTTCTTTGCAGTAGTTTGCGTGGATTTTCTCTTGTATATCTCTAATAGTCAAAAACCGTTAAATAAAATTTACTGGACTTAAGTTGCACAAGTTGTAGCACCACAGCCTTCTGAGTGACCTAAATTCAAGAAATTTAAACAGAACCGCTAGCTTTTAAAATGAAGTGGGCCTGTAAAATTTGCAAATTTGAAACACCAAGAAAGACAGATCTGTTAAAGCATTATCGATTTAGACATGGTCATGGTGGAGAATCTCTCCCTTGTCTTTATTGGGAGTGCTATTGCTCATTTAAAGCATGGGGCAGCCTGCAAACCCACCTGTCAAGAAGTCACTCCACCCGTGAGACAGGGACATTGCCCACTGTACTGTCATTTAAATGTCCACGTTGCCCCTTAAACACTATTTCCACAGAAAAAGAATACTTTGAGCATATTGGCCATCATTTAAAGAAACAGGAAACGGTGTGTTTTTGAAAATTGTCCTTTCAAAACAAACATTTATGGAACATTTGCTTCTCCTAGGAGCCAGAAACACACTCCTCACACCATTGATAACTTCAAGCCTGAGCTTTTGAAGAGGTATGTCAATCCCCTAAATGCAGGGGACAATCCTGTGGATGAGGGTGATACTTTGGGTGCAGTGAAATGAAGATGCTGAAGATAATGAAATGAGAGAATTGCCTAATTTAATAGAAAACCATGTAACCCACCTGCTGCTTAAATTGGAAAGCAATTTGTACCACAACGGTGTATTGATAACATACTGTATAGTCGGTGTACTATTGAGTTTAGATAATTTGAGCTGTCCTCAAATTAAAGAGGAAATGTTGCACTGTTATTTGCAATATGTTTATATACTGTATAGTCTGTGTACTGTTGAGTTTATTAACTACACCTAGTTCAAAGTAATGTACTTTTATACAAAAGAACTCAAATCAGTCTCAAGAGTATGACTGTCAATATGTTCAATCTTTCTGAGACAGTTTTACAGAGTTATGTTGTAAGTTTCCTGATTTATTTTATGAAGGCTACATTTTTTGTGTACTATTAATGTCAATATACACTCAGTCCTGTTACTGTAAGTGAGATGCTGACTGGCGTTTAAATAAACAGATCATAAAACTGGAATTTAAATGTGATTTTTATTCTGATTTAGATAAATAAGTTCTTGTACTAAAAAAATTAAGGTAACAATTTGCATGGACATTTCTGAGTAGAATGAAAGGAAATGTTAGAATAACTAAAAGGAGTAATTTTAACACAAAATTAAGTCGGTTCAACTTGAATAAGCTTGTAAAGGACCAGGCAAATTATGTTGCTTGTACTAAAGTAGTTGAGTTGGCCTAACTAGAGAAGTCTTGTGGCTACTAGGTAAGTTGAAATAACTTGAAAATATCCATACAAATCGTTACATCAACTTTTTACGTTGAGCCAGCACATTTGTTAGTGTAGTATGCCCGAAACCATCCTTCCTCCACACTGTCTGGTGGGGGCCACCCTACTTGAGGTGGAGACATTAGTGCAGAAGGCCCTGGAGCAGGACCCCAGAGAAGGTAACTCAAGCAACATACCACCTAACCTTCTGTTTGTTCCCTGTTCTGAGCAAACCCAGGTGCTGTAGTGGGGTCATGGCTCCAAGTTGGCTGGTCACCCAGGAGCTGCTCGAACCCTGGCACTCATCTAACAGTGCTTCTGGTGGCCATCCATCAAGGAAGACGTCCAGGAGTTCATGGCAGCCTGCGACACATGTGCCCAGAACAAGACAGCCAATCGACAACCCCCCCCGCCGGCTTGCTAAGACCCCTCCTGACTCCTCATCAACCCTGGTCTCACATCGTCCTGGACTTCGTCACAGGACTCCCCAACTCAGGTGGCAACACATATCCTCATGGTTATTGACTGGTTTTCCAAGATGGTCCATTTCATCCCTCTGCCCAAGCTTCCCACAGCTAAAGAAACCGCCAAATTATTCATCCTTCACATTTTCCGCCTACACGGACTCCCCACTGACCTCGTCTCTGACCGGGGTCCTCAGTTCACTGTGCAGTTCTGGAGGGCCTTCTGCAAACTCACTGAGGCCTCCTGTAGTCTCTCCTCCGGGTTCCATCTGTCAAACCAATGGCCAGGCAGAACGAGCGAACCAAGATTTGGAGGTGGCACTCAGGTGCATGGCATCCAAGGATGCCGGTTTTCGGAGTAAGTACTTACCTTGGGTCGAGTATTCTCACAACACTGCCACAGGTCTCTTGCCCTTCCAGTACTCCCTAGGTTACCAACCACCACTCTTCCCCCAACCAAGAGGAGGAGGTCGCCATACCCTCAGCCCAGACCTTCACATGCTGCTGCAGGAGGACGTGGGCATTGGCCTGGAGAAGACTCATTCGCTCCGCCCTAGCATCCAAGAAACGGGACTACAAACGCTGCTCTAAGGCACCCACCTACCGGGTGGGGCAGCGAGTCATGCTCTCCATGCACCATCTGCCACTCAGAACCGTCTCCTGCAAGCTGGCCCCCAGATACCTAGGACCCTTCCTCATCAGCAAGGTAATTAATCCATGTTCCGCCAGACTGGCATTACCACTCACCATGCGATGTATTCACCCCACTTTCCATGTCACAGCTCAAACCTCTGGTCTCTAGTTCTTTGTTCCCACCCTCCAAACCACCTCCTCCTCCCAGGCTCATTGATGGCAGTGAAGCCTACACGATCAAAAAGCTGCTGAAGGTGTGGTGGCGAGGCAGAGGACTCCAGTACCTGGTGGACTGGGAAGGTTATGGTCCTGAGGAGAGAAGTTGGGTCCCTGCCAGGTTCATCTTGGACCCAACCCTCATCTCCGACTTCCACCGGCAACACCCCGACGCTCTTCCTAAAGTGCCTGGAGGCACTCGTTGAAGGCGGGGGGGTACTGTCATGCTCCGCCCCGGACATCCACTCCGGAGATTACGGATCACCCACGCCACCGCCGATCTGGATCCGGGACGGGAATTCGATCTCACCTGAACTCGCTTCCTGGTTTTCACCGCTGCATATTTAAAGGCCATTCTCAGACTCTGACTTTGCCAGAACCTCTAGTTTTGCCACTCTAGCCATTTCTGTGCCTCATTGCATTTCATGGTTTTTCTCTCTAGCTTATTTTTCTAGTTCATGGCTTTTTGCACTAAGGTTTTTTTTTTTTTTTTTTCTTGTTCATGGTTTTTTGCTCTTGCATTTTTGTTCTTACCTGTCTCGTTTTTGTCAAGTTTTTTTGTCTCTTTTTACCTGGACTATTTTTGCTGTTTTTACCTTTTTGCCATGCCCTTTTTTTCCCCTGGATTAAATCACCTTATTTATTGGATTACTGTCTGTGTTCTGCTTTTGGATCCTTCTCACCACACCTCCATCACCCCTAACAAGCTCGACTTTGAAGCAGACTGAAAATTGGAATGAAAAGCATGGGCATGGCACTGAATGGCCTACAGACTGGGGTGAAACCTGTTTGGGGAATTCAACTTTAATTTTGCCAAGACAAGATGGCTGGATGTGTGCCTTATCCATTTTGGGGTATATACACCCATGCAAGTGGCTGAACTATTCCATTCCAAAAGGTATATGGATTTCTTTGACCGATGTGCCAGCATTTAAAGCCTATGGTACACTGGTGAGAGTAAGTTGTCACAATGCCACATTCGCCACTTGCCTCAAGCAATGTGATGGGCACAGATTATGGGAGTCATGGCAAAAAGCAGATTCGGAGACATGTTTGGCTGGCTCAAATGCCAGTCACTGTCAGAGCCTGGTCAAAACATGCTGCATCAGCTGCCATTGGCACCTGGACAGCGCTTTGGTGCACAGGCCTTGGAAGCATTAAACCATCACCTCCTTTTACCTGAGACGAGACCAGACAAGAAAAAACAGGCTTAGGCACTATGTCTGTTCTGGAGTTGGGTTTCAAAGACAGCAGGTACCACATTGGTGCCAACCACAAAGATGGCTTCATGCTTCTACAAGGTGTAATCAAGGCTCTAATGCATGATTTGATCAAAACTGCCAGGGGATCTTGGTGAAATCACAGGTCTGATGGTGGGATGGTTCCCCTCCTCTGTAACTAGACCATTTGAGTTGAATAAGAACAGACCAGTGACTACTGAGCACACTGTCCATGGGGCAGTGTTGTCGTCGAGTCACTAAACCTCGAGTCCGACTCAGTCTCGAGTCCCCAGTGTTCAAGTCTGACTCGAGGCTTAGGCACTGTCATTCAAAGCCTATGGTACACTGGTGAGTCTCAGTTGTTGTCTACTGTAAGTTGTCACATTGCCACATTTGCCACTTGCCTTATAAAATGTGATGGGCACAGAGAGCTTCTGGGAGTCATTGCAAAAAAGCAGATTAGGAGACATGTTTCAAAGACAGCAGGTAACACACTGGTGCCAACCACAAAGATGGCTTCATGCTTCTACAAGGTGTAATCAAGGCTCTAATGCATGATTGATCAAAACTGCCAAGGGATCTTGGTGTTGGTTCTGAGTACCAGAGGCTTTGACATAGTGCCTAAGCCTTGACTCAGACTTGAACACTGGGGACTCAAGACTGGAGTTGGACTCGAGGTTTAGTGACTCGACTACAACACTGCCCCATGGACCGTGTGCTCAGTAGTCACTAGCCTGTTCTTATTCAACTCAAATGCTCTAGTTACAGAGGAGGGGAACCATCCTACCATCAGACCTGTGATTTCTTTGTGGTTGGCACCAATGTGGTACCTGCTGTCTTTGAAACCCAACTCCAGAACAGACATAGTGCCTAAACCTTGACTCATTCCAAAAGGTATACGGATTTCTTTGACAGATGTGCCAGCATTCACAGCCTAAGCTTAATCATTAAATTTCAAGTCAAGTCTGAGTAGAGTCCAAGAACAAGACTCCAACCGCACCACGTGATGGTGTCTGTTACTGCCTTTATGTGAAAGCGTCTCTGCTACTGTGTTGGACTAACGTTACTCCTCGACTGCCCCATTTTAGTTAATAGGCTACAGATAAAAAGCTTGTTCATCACTCAGCAAGCCCCGCCCACTATCAACAAAGCAATGAACACAGCGTGTCACTTCCTTCTCTGGGTGGAGTCTCGCCAAATGACGATTGAAGTTCGAGGTTGTCCCCATCGTCTCTTCGATAGTTCTTCTACATATGGAACACATAGCAGTTTATTTTTTCCCCACTGCACGAGAAGTCTGTATAAGCAAAGCAGACAATCCTCGGGGCATTCTCTACAGGTGTTTTAGCGCCAATAACATTAGTTTGTTCCTGAACATGATATACCATGAGTTGGACTAGTGGTTAGCATGTCTGCCTCTCGATCAGGAGATCGTGAGTTCTATTCATGGTCGTGTCATACCGAAGACCATCATAAAAATGGTACCTGCTGGCAAGGCATGCTGCAATACAGATGCGAGTGGGGAGTCAAACTCTTGTGGTTACCAGAGGACTAGCCCCCACTATAACCCTAGCTATGTGAGAGGCCGAGGGCTACGGAGATTGGCGCTGCCATGTAGCATGGGAAGGACTTTGATTTGTTCCTGAAAAGGTAAATGTCTGTTCTCTTGCACAAAATTAGTATAAAAATTAATGTAGATATAAATATCTTATGCCAAATTATGGCACGTTACAAAAAAAAAAAAGAAAAAATCCGAGTCCTAGTCTCCAATTTATGAGTCCGAATGCAGTTAATGCACAAGTCAGAGTCATCAGTGCTCAAGTCCAAGTCGAGTCACAAGTTCTTAAAATTAGGGCACGAGCTGGACTCGAGTACTACAAGCCTGCCATCATTTACAGTTTCACTATTGAACATTGCCTAACACAGGCATCTACCACATACAGGTTCAATACTAATGCAAATTTGCCTGAATGTTGTAGCTGTACGGAGCAGACGCAGACAGCTTTCCACTTGATTTTGGCTATACTGACTGTGAAAGTGCAGTCAATACTCGATGGGGACTAGATGGACCAGAAAGCCTCAGTTTCTTTTTCCAAGATATTTTCTCATTCCAATAAAAGAAAACAGAATCATCTCAATCTTTTGATCTAAGAGATTTAAATATCTGCTAAGCTGTATACACATACAGTATCTGGCTAAAAGTATGTGGACGCCTGACCATCACACCCATATGTACTTGTTCAACATCTGATTCCAGGGTTAGTCCTCCCTTTTGCTGTTTTAACAAGCTCCACTCTTGTAGGAAGGCATTCCACTAGATTTTGGGGTGTGGCTGTTGGGATTTGTGTTCATTCAGCTACAAGAGCATTCATGAGCTCAGACACTGATGTTGAGTGAGAAGGTCTGGGGTGCAGTCGGTGTTCCAGTTCGTCCCACAGGTCTGAGCTCATGAATGCTCTTGTAGCTTAACCACTTTGTGCATGGGGCATCGTTATGCTGGAACAGGTTTGGGCCTCTTAGTTCAAGCGAAGGGAAATTGTAATGCCACAGCATACAGAGACATTCTATACAATTGTTTACCTCCAGCTTTGTGGCAAAAAACACATACGGGTGTGATGGTCATGTGTCAACAAACCACATAATGCATTAGATGTGATGCAAACTGAAAACAACTATGATTGGTTTGTAACCATAGATCTCAAGGATGCATATTTCCTCATTCCTACTGTTGTTGAGCACAGCCGATTCCTCTGCTTCCACACAGGCAGACTGATGCATCTCTCAAGGGCCATTGCTGTGGGTTAATTTTGGTACTTTGGCATGTCTAACTTGAGAAATGAACATCAGTTGTGAGGAAAATGTGTAGAAAAACCTCCAAGAGAAAGCTGGTGAATATGACAACATTTTCAGGAACCCCAAACCTCCTAAAATGTACTAGCGTTGAAAAACAAACACCATGGTGGTATTTTACATGGTACAAAATCACAAGCTATGTTGAAGTGGGCAAATGAGCTGTGGAAAGGGGCAGATGGACACCTTCTGCCATTAAGACTGGGTCAATAAAATCAGGCAGTGGATGAGCCGTCTCGCAGCAAGCCTGTACCTGGGGACTGGCGGATCTACACGAAGGTAGTGGGATTAATTTTGAACAACCATGGAAGTTTGAGCTATTTGTGAACAGACAGCAATTCACTGCCCAGTGTGGTTCACAGACAGGGCAGGGAGAGGCTGTGGGCCTGGCTGCACTGTCATATGACTGGTTAAATGTCACATGAATGGATGTACTTGTCCGACTCTCCAAGATAAATGGTTCACTGTGGCACAGCAGACCTTGAAGTTGCGCCCAGTTACAAAGCTGTGCCACTCAATGTCACTGCTGTGCTGAAATGATCTAGAAGATCAAGTCAGATCTGCTCAGTTCTCTATTAATGAGCATGGTCAAGAGGAACTGACAAACTGTGCAGAACATCAGGGCTACTTCCAGTAACTGTACACACACACACGCATCTGTAAAGCACAACAAAAGTGACTTCTCAAATCTGATTGGTCAGAAGGTGTGTATTATTGTGGTATAACTGCTCGGCTTGGACACTAGATCTGACTGTAACATGAACAGTAGGTTTATATTTAAGCACTCCAATACGTTATCATTACTAGCTCTTACACAGGGACCTGTACCGTGGACTAACGACTGTTTTATTGCAGCTATAACGTAAGCGAGAACAAACTAACTTGTCTCTCGGACATTTTTACAACATTATATCTTAACTATAACGTGACATGTCGTTCTGTGTTAAATTAAACACTGTAATTGTTGGTAAAATGCTGTGCTACAAGTGGAACAACACACTCCTTGCAATATGCTGCATAGTTATTTTGTTTAAATCTATGAAATAAGCATTATGTTTTATTGTGGTTGTAATGGATAGTGGCTTTATTGAATGTGTGATTTATGTTTATATTAATATGGAAACTCTTGTGGGTCCCCCCCCCCCCCCCCAGAATGTTGCACTTCCTTGCAGCACTATTTTACTCTCCTGTAACCCGCCCATTGTACAGCATTTACATAACACAGAATTCATATTCTGTCAATTCACAGTCAAGCTATTATTTTTCATACCAGAAAAGGCCACTGAAATTTGAGAAAGGTGTGTGTGTATACCAAGCATTGACATTGCTGGCAATTATAGATCCAGGATTCTCCGCTGTGGTAAAGTGTGTGTCCGTTCTGATGAACACAATGACTGCTCTGGCGCGTGTCACACTCTGGACAGCAGGACAGATCCAGGTCAGGAGCGGCACAGTCACACACTATCCGCCTGCAAAACACTCTGCCATCCTACACACACACACACACACATTATTTAGATATATCCTGGAAACCAGTCACATGATGTATCACAATATTCAATGCACATGATATTCTCGGTGTTGTGAATTTTAATGATCTTCTCGAAAATAATTCCTGAGGCTGTGTTTGTGCTCCTAATTGGTGTGTGTGTGAGATTACCTTGCAGGTGCACACAGTGCAGCGATCGTGGTTGAGGCTCCACTCTTCTCCATTGTGTTTTAGCTCGTCATCTTGCATGCAGTCCCCAGTGCATTCTGGGCCGTTCATACACACACAGTCGAAGGTGCCTGGCAGGTTCACACACACTGAGTCGTTCCAGCATGTGTGTGTGTGCATGGTACACTCGTCAATATCTACAACACAAAACCACGTTCACACACAAATGACCCCAAATAGTGCACTAATGCACAGCAGGTTATTACTCACTGGTCACATTTCACCAGTTATATCACAGTTAATGCAAAAAGCATCTTTCTGAAGAAATGCATTTGATACTGAGCTGAATCCAGTGTTTCACTCTGAGAGAAATACAATATGTATTTATCTGAATATTGTATTCATGCCTTTTTTCAGATAGTTGTTATGCCATAGAGCTCATTTACAGAAACACACGTGCACTTTTTCTACAGAATACTGTGCGCATCACTGATACGACATCAGAGAGGTAGATGAAGCCTCCTGAGATGATAAATAACATCAATCCGTTACAACTGTATTGGATTTATTTTTAAAAAAGGGGAGAAATATATTGTGCTTGACAAGGTACTGAGACTTTAAACATATGAAGGAATATTTCAGATGATATTAAACGTACACTGTGTGCTGTAATTATAAACATAATACAATTAAATATGAGCAGAGATGATAACTGTCACTGTTGATGATTCAATGCTGATAATAAACGATGAAATACAACTCAAAAGTAGAAAATGTCACGTTTATGTATCAAACACATCAACACAGGACTTGGTGATTAGTTCCAACTTCTTTTTATGTCCACAACAATTGAAGACTGTTGTCACCAAAATCCATTTTAATTCCGGCTTGTAATGCGACAAAACAGGACAAACACCAAGGGGGATGAATACTTTTGCAAGACACTGTAGTCCACTCGCTTGTTGGACAGTTGGCAGTTTCTGTCATGTAGAGGCGATAGATGGATGCAAGTACAGGAAGGGTTTTATTGAAAACACACTAACAAACAGGTCCAAAATGGAGACAGAGTGTAAAAACAGGCAGTGGTGGAGTGAGACACAGACAGGATATCAGAGGGAATACAATACTCACAGTCCAAAAGCACAAACAGGGTCAAAACCAGAAAAGTGATTAAAAAATACAAGGCTTTCATAAAATCTCTGTGTTACTGAGAGTCCTTATATGTATGCGCTGTGATTGAGCTCTAATCAGGAACAGGTGCATGGTCATTAGTCCTAATGGTGTGTGCACTTTGCAGTCTGCAGCTGCGCTCCGAGTTCCAACACATGTGGACATGACAGATGTAGGCAGATAAGTGTTTGACGTATCGAGTGTGATATTGGATGGTAACTATATAGTGATGATGTAAAGTGAAAGTGCTGGTTCACTGCTGTCCCCCAGGCACCCAGCAGAGTCACACCATAATAAATGTGTTAGTGGTGTTTCTGGCACATGGCATGCAGTGTCAAAGAAAGGAATAAATATGTATCGTAACTGTGATGTGTATCTCATTATTGGTCTCACTGTTACAAGAGAATGCAGTGATTTATGACGTGAAATAGATGACACAATTTGATGGTTCATATGCTGTAATATTATTATTCTATTCAGGTTGATTTCATGCCCTTGCAAATATTTTGCTCTTAAACTCATCAGGAGCTCCACACTTAGGCACTGACTAAATATTGTATATCACAGTAGGTTGTAATTATAACACTCACATTAGAACAACTCAATGAGATCTATACGTCTCTCTCAGTAATATTATGACCATTCAGATTGTTAATATGAAAGATGCAAACATGGGTATTTAAACCTTCAGAAGATCATTAAAACATCTTTAATTTGTTCTCTGAATTTTTTTTTCAGCAACATGCACGTTGTGCACCAATCCAAATGCAGACTGTGTTAGAGCCCGCCCTCCCAACTCTGAGAAATTTAAATCTAAAGTGTAACGTCCATATAGATGTATGTTTCTTATCCTTTGGCACCTTGATGACATACTGAAATACGCATCGTGGCTTGAAGAGAAGAGAAAACACACACTCCTAGTAGTTACCACTCCACACACAGCAGTAGAACATCTGTCACCCAGCATGATCCAAACAGGAATAAATAAATAAAATGTCATGTTTGACAAACCGCAAAGTGCACAACACGACTTTATCATGCAGTATAGAAATACAGATGTGACAGTTCAGCTGTGAAAGGGGAAAGCTGTTTATAGAGCCAAGAGAAAGAAAAAGGGAGGCTTGTAGGTTTTTAAAGAGAAAGAAACATAAGAAGGAGGACAGAGAACAAAGAAAGGAAAGGTGTTGGACTTCTTCTTCAGCGTTCTGCCTGATGGCAGGTCCACTTTGACAGCTCCAGCCATCAAAGTTATGAGGAAAGAATTATAGTAGTGGTTTCCTGTTGCCTTTTACTGGATTATTATAGAGATTTTCTCCTCTCAACCATTCACATTCAAACTCACGGTCAATTTAGCTGTACAGAGCTGCACTGGCTTGCTATAGACCTAGCATCTTGATTCATCATCGTCTTTAAAAAAATGATGCAATAGCTGGAATAAAAACATGGCACATATTACAGAAAGTCACATCAGATATCACGTTTGAAATATTACATATTTTATTGCTCCTTGTTACTGCTCCTGCCATAGTTCTGAAAGGAGAAGTGTGCCAGAAATCGAGAAATGCCTTCTGGCTAACTCAGTGAATCGATTGGAAAGTAGAATAAAGGAAGAGTGAACTTTTAACAAAGAGGCAAAAACAGGCAAGGATGCATTAGAACAAGATTTTTAGGTGGCTGTCCAACATGAGCTGTTTAAAGGGTATCTGCAGTGAAAAAAAAAAAAAAATAGGCGAGACATATTACACATTTTGCACAAATGCAATTTGCCTCCCCTGTATTGTCAGACTGTGTTGCATAAAGCAGTGCTTTACAATTCTTTTGTATTCCTGCTCACTAAAGGGTGCAGCCATATTGGCATTTTGTGGGCGGAGTCTGATGCGGTATCATTTAGAAACACTCTCCTTTCGTCAAAATTCTGTTGTTTGCGAGGACCATTCTGAGCCCAATTGCTTTGAAAGGAATCTACAGGCTGAGCTCTTGGGTTACACAGGTCACCTTAGACTCAAACCCAGTGCTGTGCCAACAATGTTCCAACACCGTCCACAGAAAAGGGATTCAGGCCATGCAAGCTGATTAGCTAAAATAGCATAAACATTCAAAGCTAACAACATAGGCCAATATATGTGCACTGCCTAAAAGCAGAGTTCCTGATGAGTGTAAAATGCTAATAAATAATTGCATGTTATTTTTTAAAAAGCAACTTAAAAAATTAGCATTGGATAAAAACCCATTTATCTTGTGCACACTGCATATCTATACCTGCATTCACATACTCACTCACTCAGTAAACAAACAAATAAATAAATTTAATAGCTAGTATGGACACACACGGCGGCACGGTGGTGTAGTGGTTAGCGCTGTCGCCTCACAGCAAGAAGGTCCGGGTTCGAGCCCCGTGGCCGGCGAG
>JAPFFA010000007.1:55200506-55211948 GCA_026153275.1 Sciades herzbergii | reverse complement strand
GAAAACACCTGACTCTAATTCCACCTTCAAATTAACTGCTAATCCTAGAGGTTCACATACTTTTGCCACTCACAGATATGTAATATTTGATCATTTTCCTCAATAAATAACACATTTTTCAAGCACCACTGTAAGTACAGGGTATTTCAGGTTGCCTCAGCCAGGAGGTTCATGTTTGTCCATTACAGCTCTCTGTCAGATAACAGGCAAAACATGTTCCCAAGTGAGTAAAGAAACACAAGAATATAAAGAAAATGTTCTTTATGGAGGAGTGAATCATGATCCCTCCAAACTTCTTAGACATTACCAGACACAGACTCTGTGTTTTTATTCTCTCCAGCTGTGGAAAGAGACACAAAACATTATTTGTATGATTGTTGATCATTTTAAATTCAGAGTTTTGTAAGGGGGAAAAATGGCTGAATATTGGAACTCAAAACTATGACTTATTGACACACTGGGAAAGTATTAGACTTTCACTTCCAACATTATTTTAAGAAATGTTATTTATTTAAGTTTAAATAAGATACTGTACATATTAAAGCATACAAAAGGACAAAAAATACATATATAGTCCAATTCCGAAGTTCATAATTAAGCAACAGAATACATTTCAAACAATCATCTTGAGAAATAACACACACAAACGCAGCTACAAACCTTGTTTCAAATATTTGTTCTTAATACCTTCTGTCACAAAGTAGGTCCGCTAGCAGGTAGTGTTTCTGCCTCATATGTCCAGGGTCCCTGGCTCAAACCTGAGCTAAGGTGACTTCCACATCCCAAAAAACTGCTGGTAGGTTTTACTAGCTACTCTAAATTGCCCCGAGGTGTCAATCAGTATGCAAACATGTGTATGGTGTTCTGTCATGATTGCTTTTAATCCATATGAGGCTGCTAGGATTTTCCTGTTAGCGCTGTTTTTGCATTATCGATCGATCTAACAAGCATCAGTCATTACTTGGAGCTCAGTTAACATTCAGTTGAATAATCTTAAAAGATCACATTACACACTATAAATCTCTGGCATGCCATGCAATTAGAACGGTGCGTTTTACTGACCTTGCACTCTTTGCAGCTCTGTAGAAAAATGCGCTGACCCTCTGAAAGAGTATGGCCCAGATAGGTGCATTTAGCTGCAAAAAGAGAAATTGATAAATAATTAATTTGCACTGAATATCATCCCAATATCACTCCTAAAAAGAGCCAAAAAATTAAGCAAATATTAAAAAAAAAAAAAAAACTGTGGCGTTCCCATGAATAGCCTCAATTCTATTAGCTATGGCTCCCAGCACACTGACAGCAAGCTGCACAACAGCAAAATGTAGATAAGAGAGTAATCCGAGAGCCATCTTGCACTAAAATGACCTTTAAAGCTTTCAATAATGAGATTATTTCAGTAAAGCTGACCAAATTCATCAAATGAGTGTCATTCAAATTTTCATTCCTGAATTAATACCCAATACATTCATCACACCAAAATTTCTCACTGCATACATACAGTTTACACTAGAACAGGCTCACTCATCATTAACAATCCTTTCTTTCCTCTAAATAACAGCTCTCCTTAGGCTGTAGACATCTATCAAGTACCGACGTCATACTTCACATGGAGGTGAACCTGAATCATTTGTGGAGAATGATGAGATTTTTTTAAACCAAATCTGAATATGAAATCATTTCTAAAAATACACTGCAGAGTGAATAACTTAATATTTAATTTAAGGTTCCCTTTACAGCATTAGTTAGCAACAAACTATGAACTTCAGCAAGTACTTACAATTAACATGTTCAGTGATGTATGAGTGTTAAATATGTAGGCATGGAACAATATATCGTGCCATGATAAATTACGATACAAATTTATGATGATTCAAATTGATGAAATAAAAAAATGAATGGTGATTATTATCAGGCTGCGTAATCTCTCAGTTTTTCCTGACTGTAATTGTGCTGTTTGGACAGCTGAGGGAGGAATAACGGAAAATGGTGCAAAGGCATGTGGCTTCACCCTAGGCGGAAGTAACACAGTTCAAATGGCAGAAAAACACAAAAAAAACATAGAGATCTAAAATGTGAAAGAGCTGCTGTGTGATTGTGGACAAATAGAAACAAGAAAGCAGAGCTCTCTCTCTCTTTTTACAGACTGCTGAAAGATAAAGAAAAGAGAAGCAAATAGAGGCAGTACAAATGCTCATAAAAGTTTATTAAGAACAGGCCGATTTATTACTAATTTTTTTCATTTTTAATAAAAGGAATATTTTAGTTAATAGGTTATTATAAATTACTCCAACTTTTACAAATGTGGGAAATAATTATTGTTGGTTATTAAAGAAATTAAACATTTTTAATTAACAAAGGTATATTTAATATGATCAAGAATGGGAAAATAAATGTTGCATTTTGTTGGCAATAAAATTTTCTTTGTGTTTTCTTTCACCCCAAAATATCATGAATACGTAGAATCAAATTGTGAATTGGGTGAATCATTACATGCCTATAAATAATCAGTTAACACCTGCATCAGCTGATGTTTATTACATCAATAATTAAAAATGAATCCAATATATCAACTGATGCCTTTATTAATTAACATGTTCTTATGACGTACAGTCATTGTTTTCTGCAAATCACTTCTGCAGTCATGGACAAAACATTTGATTTGATCAGGGTCATCTGAGTTATTAATAAGTGAGGGTTTCAGGCAAATCTCATCCCTTTTTTTCATGTGTTCGGGAAAAAGCCTCCTGTTCCACTTACATCTGCATTTCTTACAGCATGTTCCATCCACATGAACAGGTAACGAATCCTCTGAACAGTTCACAGGGGGGCAAAATATTCTCCGACACTCAACAGCACCATTCTGAAATGTGGAACATATGAGAAGATTGTGTGGAGTCATGTACAGTATACAACTATCACTATTATACTCTGCTTTATTTACATAAGCGTATAATTCAATAATGCACTAAAGACAAAACTCATGCAGTACTGTATATACAAACCAAAATAAGATATTAGATCTAAATTTATAAGCAAAGATGGTCCATGAGAAAATAATGTATAATTACATTATTTTCTGTGTAACTTCCACAGTCATAGAAGTCAAATTTATCATGTATTTTTTAATAGGGTTCAAGTTCACAACCAAGAACTGTTTTAATTCAGTCAATAAGCTTGTAGTCAACAGTTTCAATTCAGTGTATGACAAGCAATACATTTATTGTTCATGTCATGTGCTTTAGTTTGTCATGTAATTACACCTGAACATAATGCATTTTATTCGGGCTCTTGTCTCCACCTCTGTCCTGTCATTGGTGTGTTTCACAATTTAGTCCTTGATTACTCTGTCTCTTAGTTGTGAAGCTGCAGTAACAACACCAAAAACCTGAGTCCGGAGCAGCCTCCAAACATTTCGCAAGCGCCACAGCGCCCCTCATCTCCTGAATACGAGGAAGTGCACCTGTTTCCCATTCCCTCAGTAATCACCGCTCTGTAGAAGCTCAGCAAACACTCATGATAGTTGCGAAGTATTGTTCTGTGTCCTCATGCCTTATTAACCATTTCTGACCTTGGTTTCCCATTGTTACTTCGACTCTGTTTTCTCGCCTGATCTCTGAAACGGTGTTTGCACATTGACCGACCCATAACTATGTCTTCTGTTTGCCGATTTGGATTTGGTTTCCAGTTTGCAACAAACCCACTCTCCACTGCGTTTGCATCCATAAGTGCCTGCACCCTGACAGAAGCCAAAAGGTTACTCGCTGCTGCATCTGATCCAGCCCCACCATCCAGTCACCCCTACAAAGAGCTCTTGTGCTGGAGAGAAAAACTCCACTCAGCCACCCCCTCTCTCTTTCAGTGCCGATGTGTGAGTCAGTGGAACTCGCGCTGTTGGGCCCCGTAGCTACACCTACTCTCTACGATGGTATCAAGTCCCAGAGTTTCATTATGCAGCATGAATATTATCTCATGAACCAAAAGCCTGAGGATGAAGAGAGGGTGAGATTTGTTATCCCAGTGTCATTTTTTTTTTTTTGGCAGTATGGAGATACCTCAGGAAGCACGGTCTTCTGTCGTGTCCTTTTGAGTTTGAAACACATGATGGAGTGTTAAAAAAAAAAAGTGACGTTTCTCAGGGGGTCGGGTATGTTATTGAGTTCCTCACACAGGTACGGCTTACAGGCTTGTTACAGGCATGTGATGTTATAATAAGCTGATAATAAAGGTCAAAACAAGCTGTTTGAATTAAACATAAGAGGTGTGCATTGTATTGTGAGGATCAGGCACACATTGTGAAGACACTCCCATCTCCATGATTTATACACGGATTGCTTATTTCATGCAACGCAATTAGAATGATTATAGATGGCCTACAGGAACATATGACCAGAAACCTTACACTTTATTATTATTATTATTATTATTATTATTATTATTATTATTATTTCATCTTACCATGCACGCACAGGTTCTGCAGTTTTCTGCTTCAGTCCAGAGTTCTTTATCTCGATACACCACATCGTTCACACTGCACGTCCTTTCACAGTGACAACTTTCCAACTGACTCAGCCTGGATTCAGCATAGTTCAACTGCAACACACACACGCAAGAGGGAAGAGACAAAGGACAAACACTCCTTAGCATTTCAGTTGAAAACACTGATTGCTATTCCTCTCGTTTATTTTCTGCACCAAAATAGATGACAGTGTGATTAAGGCCTGGCACTGAGATGATCAAACACCTCACACATTTCATCTCAGATTCACAAGCAGGTAAACTGCTCATTTTTCTCAGGTCTACACATCCATACCCATGCTAACATTAGCTAATATATTATAAAGACGCATATTATAAACCTTCTGCAGTTCATGCATTTCTACTCAAACATTCTTGCACACAAATCCGAAGGTAGGTGGATGGAGACGCCCCCATTCGAGTGACATCATTATGTTTTTTTTTTTTTTTCATTGCTGGCCTCCAAATTGTCTCAGCAAGGAAATGCGCACTCAGGTTTGGACTGTGAGTAGATTAATCCTTTCAAGCTCCTGCGCTACCTGCAGCCTAAAAGCATGACATACTGTTTCAAAGTGTTTTCTACTGATCACTGGAAAGGTCGAACAGGAAGAAATATTCTCTGGGCTGCGCTTTAGGGCACTTCTGACCTCCACAGGACTCAAAGTTATTCGTCTCCTCGACACAATATCAGAGCTCTCAGTGTGCTGAGATATAAAGGTATGATATACTGTACGATGCTGAATATCAGTCTTCTAACAAACGATTAGCTGGAGACATAAAGACACATCTGTCATACTGGAGCATCAGAACAAGCCTTATGTACTTCCAGTGAAACTGGTTTTAGTTTAATTTAGTATGTAGTCGTTTCAGATGAAGGCATCATTAGAGCTACAGCCACGTGACGTTTTTTCACATTCTTATTACAGTTTGAAACTGAACAGTTAAAGTGTTGTCTATGACCAATAACTTTGCAATTTTGTGTTTTTTATTTGAAAAAGGAACTTGTATAATAGTGTAAAAAAACAAGCAGCCCATATCATCGGTTTCCGAGGATTGTTTGAGCTTCCAGTCATCACTGATGCAGCACAGTATGGTTCATGCCACGTGCGATCAAAAGCCTAAAATGAAAATATATTAGCCTGTTCCTTTTATTCACCATGGACAAAGTTAATAACAAATTAATAAAGTTTTCTTAATAAACTTTTATGAACATTTGTACTACCTCTATTTGCTTCTCTTTTCTTTATCTTTCAGCAGTCTGTTAAAAGACAGCTCTGATTTCTTGTTAAATCTAGCTGGACAGTCATATAACAGAGAATCCGTACCAACCTTATAAAGTATAATAATATATTTGTACAGATGCTTATATTGTGCAACTATACGTCTATACATCCTTCTCCAGCAATGAATACATTATTGTCAAGATATTTTACAGACATTTCTTGTAAGAAAAGTTCCTTGCATGATATTTGGCAAGATACAAAAAAAAAAGAAAAAGATAAAGACCATGACTTTCCATTGCACTATTATTCCCACTATGCTGACAATCACACAGTACAACACACTGTCCAACTTAAAACTGTTGTCTCTTTGTAAGTGACTAAAGTCATAGTAAGAGTAGTCACAGCTATAATTATAGTAATTATCTTCATTCATGATGAAGTAGAGTTCAGAAAGAAAGTTCTTAAATAAGAGAATGTCATTTAACTCACATACAGTACATGAGTGCAGTTTATTCCATACTAGTCAATCCCCAGAGAATGAAAAGTTTGCGCGGCGCAGTCGTGCCCTTCTTGGGGGTGAGTCCAGGGGCATGACCCCCTGGAAATTTTCCAAAAAACAAAATGGTGCATTCTCTTGCATTCTGAGTGCCAAATTTGAAGAAATTTGATTGGGAAATCGGACTGACATACTTCATAAAATGCTGCTTCTCGTCTCGTCTTGATACTTTAATGCTGGATGATCTGACGACCAATTAGCCTTGAACTTGTCATAGCGAATCTTTTTTCTTCAGCATTTTCATTGTTTACGATCACCAGAGTGTGTTTGTTTTTTAAAAATACTGGCATGATTTGTTTTAGTATTTTTCATTGCTTATTGCTGATTTGCTAGAACCATAACGAGAACCGATGGAATGGCATGATAGAGTGATACAGTTTAGATTCAACATCATTATCGCACCGTTCCATGGGCTCTGGGCTTCACTTAATGACAGTTTGACGCTATGTACATGCATGCCCTGTGCCGAAAACAGCTGAAGCAAGATCAGAAGAGCGAATCCAACAGTGTTCACTGATTATTTTGTAATGCAGTATTTTTTAGAACTAAAAGTAGAAGGCAGCAGACTGCAATGTGAAATTGGTAGAGTTGGCAAGTTTGGTATTCTTATATGTTCTATTAAGTTTAATTGATTTTCATTACCTTTTTCATTCCATTATAGATTCCCAGATTCCAAACTGCACCCTCAGTTCCAAACCTGCTCTGACTGCTTCTTCCAGCTGCTCCCGTTAAGGGTCACCACAGCAGATCTGTTCTGCATATTTGATTTGGCATAGGTTTTTTGCCCTTCCTGACACAACCCTCCCCAATCTATCTGAGCTTGGGACTGGCCCTAAGCATGCACTGGCTTGTACAATCCCACTGCCTGGGTATTTTACCTAACCTGCATGTCTTTGGACTGTGAGGGAAAACAGAGCACCCAGAGGACACAGGGAGAACATGCAAACGCCACACAGAAAGGCCCCTGTTGGCTAATGGGCTCGAACCTAGAGCCTTCTTGCTGTGAGGCTACAGCGCTAACCACTGCACCTCCATGCTGCCTGTCCAAACCCGCTGCAACTCCCACAGTCAAAAAGTATACACAGACATGTTAGCTTTTGGTATTAATGTGACTGTAATATAGTAATTTTTATGCTATAATAGTCCTGTATTCAGAGTTGTATGTCCACTTTTAAGGGATTTTAGCTTTAACTGCTTCCATGACCCTGAAAAATTCAGTAATGATAACTAATGTAGCACTAACGGGACAAACATTCAACTAGACCACAATAGTTGGGGTGATAATAACCTTTCAGAGCCAATGCACGCATTATGCAAATGCCTGCTACATTAATGCCACATACACAGCACTTACACTCCCAATTACAGTCTGGGTTATTTTCTAGATTTTTTTCTGGCAATTTTGAAAAAAAAAAATTGCAGCTGTGTTTTTGCAGGTTAAAATACTACAGGGGTAGCAGTGCCATTTTTATAGTGATCAATCTAGTACCAATCCCAAAGCTACCAGTGTGAACTGATATCCTTTTAGTGACCAAGGTTACTTTCTCTTCAATATTCTGTTGACATGTTATGCAAAACCTGCGTCATCAAACACCCACCATCTAAAATATTAAAGCCTGGGATCAGAAAATGCCAGCATGGAGCCCAACAGGCATTTGGAGGACTACTGCTCCATTCTTTCCTAACCTTAAACACTGCAAATTTACACACAGCGGGGCATCGTTTAGTCCAATGTCGTCTCGTTCAGCCAAAAGCCAGTGAGTGTTTGCATTCTAGGCATGTAACGACCTACAAAGCAGAAAGGAACAATGCCTCAGTTGATTAAAATGGAGCATGGCACTGGATAATGTGGCTCATTTCAGGACAGTTTTCATGGGCTGATGCATTTTCAACAGCCAGGTGAGAGAGACGCTTCCTGCTGAGAGGAATCAGAAAAAGGACGCTGAGACACTCGACACAAGCGCATGATTCTCAATATCACCTTCTGTGACTCTGTGAGGGAAGAGTGGAAGAAATTATCGAGTGTACGGCCAAGAACAGAAATGCACGATGAGAAGCAGAAGATTTTTTTTTTTAATAATATTATATTTTTTAAATTATATCTAAAAAAATGTTAGTGGGTTTAAAGTGTCTGGTCACTGATTCTTATTCGCAAAGATGACAATATGTTACACAGCACTACAGCTGCAGAGTGAAGGCTTAGTTAGAATATCATATATTCTATGATATTCTTATTTAAAAAAAAGCTAATTTCTCTCATTCTTCGAATTTTATTTTTTAATCTTGTAGCAGATGGAAAGTGATTAGCCATACCTAGAAATAATGGTTCTATTGATACAGCATAATGTTCATTTTAGAGAGAGAGAGAGAGAGAGAGAGAGATGTGTAAGGGGATGGAGTCTCACCTTCAATGTCATTTTAGTCAAAAGCTCCTGCAGATCCATTATTCCTTGCACGAGGCTGAGAAAATCACTGCATGTTGGACATGCTTAATGAAGACACAGAATCCGAGCAAGAAGAGGAAAATGGAAAGAGAATCACACAAAAGTCACAAGGTTAAGATACAGATTTAAGGGGAATGTTGTGAACCAACATGAAAAAAAATCAACATAAAAAATATAGGGGCTGCAGAAAAAAGTCTACTTTCACTCACAAATTAAAACACCACCACATACCAAACGTTCTTCAGTTCCTGAACCTGAGGCCCTGTGGAACTTTCTGGTAAGATTTCAATCTTCTGTGTAATTACTCGAGTAAACAAGTTAGATATGTTTCAAAACAACAGCGATGCCTTTCCCAAATCAAGAAAACCTTATTTACAGTTGACAACGATAGCCACGAGGTACTATTTTATTAGATTTAGTACAGTTCAGGGTTACATTCCAGAAATAAAATAGTAGACACACTATCGAAGTCTAGTATAAAGCTGAGACACTCTCTCAGTCCTCTGTGCACAGAGTGCAGTCGATGTGAGCTGTATGAAGCAATAGGTCAATAAATGAAAGAATATTTCTTTTGTTTTTTTGAACAACTGCAGACTATTGAAGGAAAACACTGAGGGGGAAAAAACTGTGCATTTCTTTTAACTGTATATCCTCCGGTATCTACCGCCAGGTTCAGTGGATAATGGCTGCATCGTTCAGAAGTGAGATAAAGAACAACAAAATATACTAAAAATTAAGGAAAAGAGCGCGATGTTTCAGGGCCGCTCGGACACCATTATCAAGCAAGTGTTCGTAAGCTAAGTCAATGTCAAAACATATAAAATAGATTAGCATAATGCTAAACAAAAAGTTTGGCCTGTAAGGAGTCCGGTGAGAGTCGGTCTTCCTTCTCTAATGTATAGCATTTCGTACAACAAACAGTCGAATTTACTCTGACACTTTCTTAAGACAACAAAGTTCTTATGAATGTCTTTAGGTGCAATCCTGTATGTTGTCCTATAGTGTTTACCAATGCTTGAAGACACGCCTTTGTGCTCTTTGACACGCTCATGTCAGTGTCTACAGGTATAACCAATATAACTCTCATCACAAGAGTCATATTTGAACCTATACACCACCTGTTGCTGATTTATAATCGGTGGTTTTTCCTTTCGCAGGTTCAGGGCATCGTTTAGTTTTTGGCTCACAAATACCGGTTGAAATCTAATATTTATCTTGTTACCCAAGTCCTTCTGATAACATTAGCTGAACATTGGTTCTTGAATGGTACGGTGATTCTTATGTTGTCTGGTTCTTTAACTTCTGGTGTACCAGGAGGTTTACAAAGCTTAGAATTGACAAATCCTTTGATGGTATTGTCATTTAAAACTTGTGGGTACTTCAGGTGTAGGAACACTTTCCTTAAACAATCACATTCACCATTAAAATAGGATGATAAAGATGATAGTTGATAGGTTTTGTCCAGTATTGTTTTAAATAAGCCTTGTTTATAGAGGTCATCCACTTGACTTTCGTAGTGTAGGAGGAGGCCGGTGTTTGTTGGCTTGACGTATACTTTAGTTTCGATATGACAGGACTTACTGAGGAGTTGTAAGCCCAGAAAGGGAAGCATGCCATCTTTCTCAGTTTCCATGGTAAATCATTGCCAGAGGCATGGCAATGATTTAGGACAGCCAGAAATTTCGAGGCTTCCATTTTATTAGGCATTATTATGTGTCATCAGCATACCTCTGATACTATCCTGGCATTTGACCTTCTTGTTAAGGAGTATTCTCAACTGAGCATATAAGCATGTTGACTAGCAGAGGCCTGAGTGGGGAACCCATAGCGACGCCATCAATCTGTTCATATAGTGTTCCGTTAAACTGAAACAGTTGATGTTTGGTTGCTATACTAAGAAGACTGATGAGGTCCGATCTGCTTAATTGTAGGCAATACATGTCATTGAACCAGTTTCTTTCAAATGCTTTGTTTACAAGAATCTCTATAGTTTCATCCAACAGGATGTTGGCGAACAATTAAGCAACGTCATACAAGACTAGTACATCACCAATATTGATTGTTAGAGTACGGATCTCCTCGACAAGCTTAAAAATATAATTCATTGTGTATTGATTGTAGGACAATGGTTTTAACCTCTCTTCAAGCCACGTAGCCAAGGCAAAATTATAAGTAGATGGAGCCGATAATATTGGATGCAGAGCCAGGGTCTTCATGTGGATTTTTGGCAGGCTGTAAAGATGTGCAAGCCTAGAACCTTTAACACAAACAGAATCTGCAATCAGTTTGGGTAGAATTTTACACACGGTGGACTCAAGACTCTTTTCTTTCTCTAACATGGAAAGGATGGAAATATTTAGGTGGTCTGCCTCTGGTCCAAGGTCTCTCAAGGCTGACAACTCTGAACTTCACGGTGTCGCCCACAGAGGCACTCATCAACAAATGCAAGTATTCAGACTTGTCTAAAACTACTACTCCAAATCTTTTATCAGGCTTAGTAATGATGATGTCACGATTTTTCACTTGGTTTATGGCTTTGATAAGGGACTTAGGTGGTTTAGGACCCTTATGTTGGATATAGTTAAGCACTATAGATTTTAAAGTAGCAACAGGCGGTTCTTTAGCCCTTTGATGCACAACCTGGGTCAAAAGTGACCCAGCTGAGTTTTTATTTTCTATATCTTTGCAATAAATTCATTTC
>JAPFFA010000007.1:54930185-54940723 GCA_026153275.1 Sciades herzbergii | reverse complement strand
TGTGTTTGTGTCTTCCCAGTGACTGCCCTTTATAAGGAGAGAGAGGAGCAGAGTGGGGCTCTCTTGGTCGAGACAGGAAGCTGTGTGTCTGAACCCTAGTTTTGATAACTGAAAAGTATCAAAATAAATATCTTGTTAAACTCAGTTCTGGCCTGCCGCCCTTCTGTGCTCCACCCACACACACAAAAGTGCTACAGTACTATATGAGAGAAAGTGAACTGTTCCATCCATCATCTGTAACCACTTGTCCTGTGCAGGGTTGCGGGCAAGCTGGAGCCTATCCCAGCTGACGATGGGCGAGAGGCAGGGTACACCCTGAACAAGTCACCAAATCATTGCAGGGCTGACACAGAGAGACAAACAACCATTCATACTCATTCACACCTACGGTCAATTTAGAGCCACCAATTAGCCTAATGTGCATGTCTTTGAACTGTGGGGGAAACCGGAGCACCTAGAGGAAACCCACAGAGACATGGGGAGAACATGCAAACTCCACACAGAAAGGCCCCTGTCAGCCACTGGGCTTAAGCCCAGAACCTTCTTGCTGTGAGGTGACAGTGCTAACCACTACACCACCGTGCCACCCCAACATTTTCATATTATTATTAATAATAATAATATTAATAATAATAATAATAATAATAATAATATCTTATCATGCCACCACTGTATCCACACTAGGGCAGTTTTGTTAGCTTCCAGAAGGTCTTGGTCAGAGCAGCTTGGGCCCAATGGGCATCCTCAGAGTAAGTGATTCATGTTTTGGACAGGTTCACCACAGGGACATGCAGCGCTTGCAGCAAGTCCCCACTTCAGAAGGTTGTCTCGTGTTTTGCCAACCTTGGCTCTCACACAATTTAATGTGACCCAGTCTTTCCTGCAGAGGGAAGTTCCATTGGGAAGATCCTCACTAGGTTTAAGGACAGCCTCGTTATGGTGGATTGGTCATTCACCATCCATTCCCTGAGTCTGTATTCTGATGACCTCATGTTCTCTAAACCAGTTACTGTTGCAAAGCTCTTCTGCGACTGGAGTCTTCTTGTTACTCCATGATAATTGTAAAGTGGGTGTTTATTGTCAGTCATTTGCTTGTCTCTTTCAGTCTTGCTGATAGTGTCACGCCTGACTGAAGGTGGTGAGATGCTTGCTAGCTTGTAGAGAACTGGCAAGGGTTTGGTGTAAGGTTGCCAGTGATAGTGCAACATGGTTTGTGTAGTTCTGGGTCGATCTTCTTTGCGTGGCATGATCTAGCTCACACAGGTGCACAGTATTTGGCTGTTGAGTAACACAGTGCTAAAGCAGTCTGTTTAAGTGTGGTTGGGTCTGCTCCCCAGCGAGTGTTGGCAAGCTTGCCAAGTAGGTTGTTGCAACTTGAAAGCTTGTTCTTCAGCTGGTCTACATGCTTTATGAATGAAAGGGTTCTGTCCAGGGTTACTCCCAGGTACACTGGGAACTTATTTGTTTCCAGCACTTTGTTTCCTCATTTGATTTTTAGTGCCCTATTTGCTAGATGGTTATTAAGGTGGAAAGCGCACACCTGTGTCTTTCCAGGGTTAACATTAAGGAACCACTCTTCGTAATATGCTGAAAGATCTTTAAGTGCACTGGTTAGTCTCTTTTCTATGGTGGAGAAAGTCTTTGCTTGAATAGTGATACATAGGTCATCAGTGTAGATGAATCTCCAGATGTTTTGGAAGCAAGGTTGGTTGTTCATTGTGGCAGCGGGGGCATGGTCAAGCGTCGGTCTGTGACCGGAGGGCAGAGTCAGGGAAGGCAAGTGGCAGGATCACTACACCTGGTGTAGATTAACGTGTGTTTGTGTGTCTCCCCAGTGACCGTGCCCTATTTAAGGAGAAAGCGAGAGCAGAGGAGGAGCTCTCTCTCCCCAGCCAGAAGTCTTGTGTGTGTGCGCGTGTGTGTGGCTGGAAACATTATTTGAGGCTGAAAAGCTGATAAATAAAGAGCTTGGTAAAACTCAGTCCTTGCCTGCCGTCCTTCTGTGTTCCTCCCACTCCTACAAACTGCTACAGTGGTGCCAAAACCCGGGACGGGAACACAGAAGCAGAACAGCCCCATGGAGTCCTCCCCTTTCGCTGACCTGGTCCACGCCATCGCCACAGCCCAGCAGAGCCAGCACCAGGCGCTACTCGCCCTCCGGAAAGAGCAAGAGCAACGGTTCGAGGCCCTGGTGTTGGCACAGCAAGAAGATCGATAGGCGTTCCGGCACCTCCTCGCATCGGCGGGGTCCACCACCTCCACCGCCGCGGGCCCTTCTCCCCTTACACTAATGAAGATCACCTGTTGTCGATTAATGTGTGTTTGTGTGTCTTCCCAGTGACCGCGCCCTATTTAAGGAGAGAGCGAGAGCAGAGGAGGAGCTCTCCCTCCCCAGCCAGAAGTCTTGTGTGTGGCTGGAAACATTATTTGAGGCTGAAGAGCTGATAAATAAAGAGCTTGGTAAAACTCAGTCCTTGCCTGCCATCCTTCTGTGTTCCTCCCACTCCTACAAACTGCTACATTCATATTATATATATAAACAACATGGGTGCGAGAACAGATCCCTGGGGCAATCCATTCTTTTGAAGTCTCCATCGGCTATGCTTGCCCTCCATCTCCACAAAGAATTGCCTGTTTGTAAGTAGTGATTCAATTATCTTAACAAGAGTGGTGTTCACTGTTTTGGCTACTTTGAGGAGTAGTGTTCAGTGGTTCACAGTATTGTAGGTGGCAGTTAGATCAACGAACACTGCACCTGTTATTAACTTACTTTCTAATCCATCTTCTATGAACTGCATGAGGATCAGAACCTGTCTGAAGCAAGATTGCCCTGGTCTGAAACCTGCCTGATCTGGCAATAGTTGTTCATCCATAGTTGCTTGAATACGGGCCATCATCAATTGTTTGTACAGTTTATACAGGATACAAAGCAAGGATATTGGAATTCGACTGTAGCTCTTTGCCGACTTTGGGTCTTTCCCTGGCTTCAGTCGGGCCACTACTTTAGCTTTCTTCCATATTTTTGGGATCCTGAATGTTGTTGCACAGTTATAAAATAATGCAAGGAGCCACTCTCAGGTTTTAATGCCAAAATGTTTTATCATCTTGGGCATTATTCCATCAAGGTTTGATGGTCTTGATGGCTTCATCTAGTTCCTCCATGGTGAAAGGAAGGAACATCTCATCACTGCTCTGCATAACTTGATCCATTGTGTTCATCTTCTTTAGGTACCCCCATTTTTTTGTTCATTTTCTGTTTAGTAGCAATTGATTAGCTACCTTATTTGGGGTAACTGCTGCTATTCTTGTTCAAAGTTAAATTTCTTTATTGTTTTCCATGCCATTTTGCTATTATGGATCATATCTATGTTAGTTACCATTTCTTTCCAATGTTCCTTTCTCCCCTGGTGGACCGAGGCAAGTAGGGTTTAGCCAAGTTCTAAGGTGCTGTCAGCAAAAGAATCATCATTGTATAATCGTGTATGCTCTTGGTATAGTTCCTTATTCTCATCAGTAAGAGAAGGGATGTATGCTTTTTGGCAGCCTCTGGGGATGTTTTGCTTTGCTACCTTCCATACTAGATCTTGAAAGTTATTGTATTTATTTGGGTCTGTGTTAACGTGGCCAATTTCAGCATCCAGTTTGGTTGTAAAGTTTTCCCATTTGGTCTTCCGGAAGTTAAATCTGAGGATAGGCTTGGTGTTGATCAGACTGATGACAGGTTTGGCTTGGATGACAATTGGTCAATGTTGTGACCTTGGGATAGGTTCTGCAATGAGTTTTACAAAGTTACTGAGATGTCTGGATGACACAAAGACAAGGTCAGGATTATAGCCCCTTTGCCATCGTGCACTCTGCAGTGATGGTTTATCTTTTGCATTGTGGAGGAGGGTCAGGTTTTGGGCCAGAGCCCATGTCTCTACTGCATCGCCATCACTGTTGGTTTGGCTAGATCCCCAAGCAGTGTTATGGCTATTGAAATCGCCCATGACGAGCCATGCTTTATTGTCAAAGTTGTGGTTAAGAGGCCATCTCAATGGAAGAGATGGAGGTTTATACACAGATATGATGGAGATCAGTGGGTTTTTACTTGGAGGATCTTGATTCCATTCTCTGATAAATCATCACTTTGGAGAATGGTTAATTTATCTTGTGCATATATTGCACTTCCATGAACAGGGCTTGGGTGATGGATAATGAGGTGCATTCCAGGTATGTCAGGTGGCACCGAGTCCTTATGGGTCGACTGTAGACAGATTATGTCAGCATTTAGGGTAGCAAGTAATTTTGCTTTGGTAGTCAAGAGTCCTTCAGCATTGAAGCTGATGATCTTTAGTGGGGACATCTCTGAGGGTTTATCCTTTTACCGCCCTAGAGAGAGATAGTGGCTTTGTGTGTTGCAGCAGTTGGTCTCCATGAAGGATTAACAGGGGCACTGAGGGAAGGTCTGATACTTGCCCCCATTATTACACACAAACTAAAGGCTAAGTTCCTTTGCTCATTTGAGATTTGGGGCAGTTAAATATGGAATTGTAAATATGGTAGGGTGACTTCACCTTTTATGAACATCATTACAGCATATGATCATTTTATGCAATAATTTTGCTATAATGTTCATATTTTATATCATAGATAGATAGATAGATAGATCGATAGATCGATAGATCGATAGATCGATCGATCGGTCTGTGCTGCATGTCCTGGTCAGAGTTGCTGTGAATTCAGAGCCAGTCCACAGAGCAATGTGGGAGAATACAATCTGGATGAGACACCAGACAATTTCAGGGAACCATGCAGAAACACACATTCGTGTATTCTTTCACACCTAGCAGCAATTTAGTATCTATCTGCATGTTTCTGTAGAACGGAAGGAAACTGGAGAACCTATGGACATGGGGAGAACATGCACAGAAACTCTACACAGTAACCCAAGCTCCACACTGACCTGGTGACTGTGGAGCTGTGAGGCAGTAATACCATCCACTGCATCACTGTGCCATCTCTGAGAATTTCAATATTACCTGATAACAATAACGAGAAATAAAAAAAATAATAATCCATGCTGATGACTCATCACTTAGACAACAGTACATCTTTTTGAAACATCAGTTGCTGGCTTTACTAAATTGCACCATCTACTGTCGTGCATAGGAAATACATTTATTTAATTCAGTATGATGAAGCAGGGATAAACAGTTTCTCCACCAGAGATAAAACTAAGGAACAGAGTGGGGAACAACCAAATCAGAGATGGATAAATCCTCCCATTGCCAGTGGCAATTCTCATCCAGCTTATTAGTTACATTAACCTCATATCTGCCATTGATGTACAAAAAAATGACAAAATCAGCTAAAGCATGGATACCATTCTGTGTATCGTTATAATGCCATATTATCCACATTAAGTAAAAATCATAATTGTTTTAGAGTAGCCAACAGTCATTTTGAATGAAGATCTTCAAATCCTGAAAACTATTGAGGGTTGAAAATGAGATAAAAACTAGATTTGGGCCAAAAAATAGCATGAGATGCAGATGTTTTTAGAGGTTTAAAGAAGAGCAATGCATTAATATAATGGCCTAAATGAGAGCAATACATTAATAAAGAACAGGCTATGCTATTCAGAACAAATTATTAAAATGTGGCCATGACTAGTAAAATGTGGACATAAAGTAATAAAATTATGGAACAAATATAAATAAATAAAAATGCACACCCCACTCGCCCTTCCTTCGGGCGGTCTTTTTCCCCCCCTCAAGCTTGGGTCCTCTACCAGAGGCCTGGGAGTTTGAGGGTCCTGTGCAGTACCTTAGCTGTTGCTATAGCCGCGCTTTTCTGTACAGAGATCTCCAATGTTGTTCCTGGGATCTGTTGGAGCCATTCTTCCAGTTTGGAGGTTACTGCACCAAGGGCTCCTATCACCATGGAGACCACTGTTGTCTTCATCTTCCACATCTTTTCTCACTCTTCTTTCAGCCCTTGATACTTCAAGCTTCTCAAGATCCTTTTTCCTGAGGTCATTGTCACTTGGTATTGCCACATCTATCACCACAGCCTTGTTTTCCTGTGTGACCACCACTACCATGTCTGATTGTTTTGACATTACCAGTTTGTCCGTCTGTATCTGAAAGTCCCACAGGATATAAGCTTGGTCATTCTCAACCACCTTTGTAGCTGTGTCCCACTTTGACCTTGGGACTTCCAATCCATACTCAGCACAGATGTTTCTGAACACAATGCCAGCCACTCGGTTATGGTATTCCATGTATGCTTTTCCTGCTAGCATCTTCCACCCTGCTGTTATGTGCTAGACTGTCTCGGGGGCATCTTTGAATAGTCTGCACCTGGGGTCTTGCCTCATGTGGTAGACCCCGGGCTCTATCAACCTTCTGCTTAGAGCCTATTCCTGTGCAGCTATGATTAGTACCTCTGTGCCATCTTCCAGTCCAGCTTTATCCAGCCACTGGTAGAATTTTTCAATGTCAGCCACTTCTTCTATCTGCCAGTGGTACATCCCATGCAGTGGTTTGTCTTTCCATGATAGTTCCTCTTGCACTTCTTTCTTGGGTTTCTGGTGCCTGAGGTATTCACTAAGCACTTCATCATTCAGGGCCATCTCCCCGATGCACTTGTGGATCTTGGTTGTTTCATCCTGGATTGTGGCTCTGATGCTCACTAGTCCTCCACCTCCTTCATTCCTCTTAGTGTATAGCCTCAGGATGCTGGACTTGGGGGGGCTGCCTCACCCCCTTTTCTCAGGCAGGCTGCAATCACTGCAGTCTTATCAATCTGGGGACGCACTTGCCCAAGTGGAAGCCCAGATACCATACTTCCACCTGTCCAACCGTACACTTCTTTGGGTTGGCTGTGAGTCCAGTGTGCCTCAGTGACCTCAGGACCATCCTAAGATGCTGTAAATGCTGCTCCCAATCATTACGATAAATGATTGTCATCTAGGTCAGCCACCGCATACGCATTGTGGGGGCGGAGAATTTGGTCCATGAGATGCTGAAATGTCACCAGAGCCCCAGACAACCTGAAAAGAAGGGTGACAAATTGGTGCAAGCCAAACAGAGTGGAAAAGGCCATTTTCTCACAAGAAAATGGAGTCAAGGGGATCAGCCAATATCCCTTTGTTAAATCCAGTGTCAAGTAAAAGCAAGCATCGCCTAACCAGTTGAGCAGTTCATCAATGCGAGGCATCAGGTATGCATCAAATTTAGACACCACATTGACTTTTCTATAATCCACACAGAACCGGACTGAAATGTTGGTCTTGGGAACCAAGACCACCAGGCTGCTCCAGTCACTGTGAGACTCCTCAATTACTTCCATCTTAAGCACAGCGTGGAGTTCATCCCAAACTACATTTTTCTTGTGTTCAGGGAGCCGATATGGGTGGCTGCGCCCCACCACCCCTAGGGGAGTCTCAATGTGGTGTTCTATGAGGTTAGTGTGACCAGGGATGGGCAAGAACACATCAGAGAACTCCTCCTGCAACCTAATCACCTGTGCTCTCTGGGATGGTGAAAGGTGGTCTCCACAGGGGACCAGGGTGAATTGGGCCACACTTTTTAGATTTACCTCCGGTCCAATCTCCGCCCTCTCTGGAACTACCATCGGCAGAGCCACAGGAACCTCCTCTCTCCACGTTTTCAGGAGACTAAGGTGGTAAATTTGATGTGTCACCCCATCTAGCCATTTGACCTCATAGTTGACTTCCCCAATTTGCTGTGTGACTTCAAAGGGCCCTTGCCACTTGGTGAGTAATTTTGAACTTGAGGTGGGCAGTAAAATGAGGACTTTATCTCCTGGTGCAAATTCCCTTAGCCATGCCCCTCTGTTGTAGAGGCAAGCTTGACGTTCTTGGGCCTGTAGCAAATTCTCCTGCGTTATGTGACTGAGTGCATGGAGTTTTGCTCTCAGGTCAAGAATGTATTGAATTTCATTTTTGTTTTGAGAAGTTCCCTCCTCCCAGTTTTCTCTAATGATGTCTAATACACCACGGGGCTTGTGGGACATCGTACACTGCAAACAACAGAGGGTCAAACCACCTGTCCCAATTTTTAGCATCCCTGTTAACGAACTTACAAATCATGTTCTTAAGTGTTTGGTTAAATCGTTCAACCAGCCTGCCTGTTTGCGGAAGATAAACACTAGTATGAATCTATTTAATCCCCAATAATTCGTACAATTCATGCAATGTGCATGACATAAAAGTAGTGCCCTGATCAGTCAGGATTTCCTTTGGAATCCTGACCTGGGAGATAAATGCAGAAGAGTGCCTTTGCAACACTATGTGCTGAAATATTGCAGAGAGGCACTGCTTCTGGATATCATGTTGTATAATCCACTATGACTAACACAAAGTGATACACACATGCAGATCGATCTAATGGCCTGATGAGATCCATACCAATTCTTTTGAAGGGGATCTCCATCAATGGCAATGGGCATAATAATGCTTTTGGTGTGCTCACTGGATTCACCGGCTGGCATTCGCTACAGGCTGCACACCACCTGTGGACATCAGCACAAATCCCTTGCCAATAGAAACAAGCCATGAGATGATTTAGTGTCTTATCATGCCCAATATGCCCAGCCATAGGATTATGATGAGCTGCATGGAATAAAAGTTCCCTACAGCTCTCCGGGACCAACAACTGTGTCATCTTTTCTTTCATTTGAGGTTCCTGCATCACTCGATACAGTCCATCCTTAATAACAGAAAACTATGGGAAGGAAAGTGCAACATTAGGCTGGAGGATTTGGCCATCAATTACTCTCACTTGGTCAAAAGCGTGTCTCAGAGACTCGTCACGCACCCACTCTAATGGGAAGTCCCCGAAGGGATCCCCCAGAGAGGGACGAGGGCTCTCCCCACTCTCTGTGTCATCATGACATGGCACTGATGCGGACAGCCCTGGGACCACCTCCCCAGCTAATGTTGCAGTGGGATTCCCCCGTGACAAGCTACTGCAGGACCTACCCGGCAAAGCTCAGCAGGTTTAGAATGAGTAAATAATATTTAAATAAATATCTGAGTTTTTAAAATACAAGCATGATAAACATATTAACAGAAATGTTATACTTTAGACTTTCCTAAGTGCCCACTGCCAAATAATATATTTTTTTAATTATCTAAATTAGATGAAACATAAAACCTGTCACCTTACTCAGTCACACCAGAGTCAGAATGCTGAGCACTCACTTACACATTCATAAAAGACTGTTCACGTAGTAATGCCATGATGATCACTTTCACTCTTTTGGTTGGTTTCTCTTTTGTGGTGGGAACGCCCACCATAAACAGGATAAAATCTGTCAGATATAGTTTAGGCTATTTGGAGGTAAAACTTGTTGCGGGATGGCATACGGTTTTATGTGCTTCAGATGATTCGGGACAGCAATTCAATTTCAGCACAGCGAATCAATTCATGATTCAATTCAATCTTGAGAACTGCGACAATGATGAACAGTGCTTTGTTTTAATTCGACTCAATCCAGCCAAATTTCAACTCAGTGTAAATATTTCTTCTATTTATGAGCATATTGGATGATATGCGTGCGGTATGGTGCAAACACAGGAAAAATGACTGAGCAGTTTTTCCAGAGTTAAAAGTATTTTCCTCAAAAATAGTTAATTTTGCTCTATTTTGAGTTTAGAGAGTAAAATTTGGAGTTAGAGCAAAATTACAGAGTAATTGTGTAACAGAGTAGGTTGTGGCTCTGAACTGAGTAAAATGGTACAAGAGTTCATTTCAAGACACACTGAATAGAGTCAAATACCAAAATAAAGTCAATTACCAGATAAATGAAGCTGTTGTAAAAAGCAGTTTTATAACCGTGTTGGAATTTGTGAAAAAAATATTGCCTTACCCATTGTGACTTGAACTGATGGGATTAAGAAATGGCAGTGGGAGGGGTTTTCACTCTTCTCATTGAATGGAATGGAAATTTTTACCCTTCTCATTGAATACCCCTCCCACTACCAACCTTTTATCCCAAAACAATAGGACATAAATGTTTTGATGATCAGTTAATTGTCCAAATCATTGGAGCAGATTTAAGTTTTTATGCTTGATACATTCCTAAGACTGAACAGAATCCCCTCAAGTGACCAAAACGATTTCTCACAATGGGTAAGGTAAAGTTTTTTGACACATTCCAACACTGTTCTAAAACTGATTTTTACAACATCTTCATTTATGTTATTTTTTAAAGAATAATCATGATATACATACTACACAGATATGATTGTAGCTGAATTTGTGCTGAATACAAAAAAAGTCATAAGACTTTGAAAATGCTGCTTAGATTTGTTGAAATTGACGACAAAATCAGAGCATGCCAAAAATTATTAGAGTGCCAGAAAATACCCTCAGACGTCAGAGGGTTAAAGGTCAATAGAAGTATTTTATAAATCAATATGAAATTTGATTGAGAGCCAATACAATGTGAATAAGATAGGGGTGATGTGGTCATATCTTCTAGTTCTAGTAAGGACTCTTGCTGCTGCATTTTGAACTAACTGGAGC
>JAPFFA010000007.1:54764512-54774648 GCA_026153275.1 Sciades herzbergii | reverse complement strand
GGGGGGGACATGTCCCCCCCGTCCCCCCCGGGATCTGCACCCATGATCCTGAGCCTTGCAAGGCCAATGAAGATTAATTTTTTTAATTAAAAAAAAGAAAAAAGAATGTTAATCAGATATTAACGTCCAATCAGAGGTGGGTGGGTCCCACCACCCCAGCCACGCCTTCTGTGAAACAGCTCTTATTTTCAAAAATATGTTGATTGAGACTCATTGAGCAACTCCTACCTCACACATCCATGCCCCACCCTCCCCACTCTTGCCCACTTTTTAGCATTCTATAAAATGTTGCAGTGGGTGGATTTAGGCTCAGAGCTGAGGTGAACGTACACTTTTTAGTGATGTAAAGATAATTATGATTGTAATGTGTGTAAATTTAATCGTGTAAGTTTACCTTGTAAAGCTGGAATGGCCTTCCATACTGAAACGGGTCCTTGACTGGCAAATTGGCCCAAAGAAACTTCCAGAAGGAAGATGGGAATTCCAGCAAGACTCAGCATGATCAGGTACGGGATCAAAAATGCACCTGCAAATGGAACACACACACACACAATGTCAGCTTAATAAGTACTGTGTGTTATCGAGGTAAAAGTAGAAGTAAATGTTTACATACTAACATGTACAAGCTATTAAGAAAAGGAAACTTCATCAGACCTTAAAGACTTCTGACTATTAACCTAGTAAAGTATGCCAATGGTGATTCAACTACAGCAAAGGCACACACCTTTCTACAGAATAAAACCCCCAGCACTAGTCCAGTATTATATGTTTTTTACACTTTAAACCAAGTTGGACTTACACACTGTGTAAATCAGTATATGCAGTGGTTCGTACCTACCAAAAGTGGTCCAAGGAAGGACAACCGGTGAACCGGCGACAGCGTCGTGGGTGTCAAAGGCTCCTTGATTCGCATGGGGCACGAAGGCTAGCTCATATGGTCCAATCCCATAGAAGAGCTACTGTAGCACAAACTGCTGGAAAAGTTAATGCTGGTTAAAACAGAAAGGTGTCAGCATTAACTTTTTAGCATTGGACCATATAGGCGAGCCTTCGTGCCCCATGCAAATCAATGAGCCTTCAACACCCATGACGCTGTCGCCAGTTCACCGGTTGTCCTTCCTTGGACCACTTTTGTTCAGTACTAATCGCTGCATACCAGGAACACCCCACAAAATGTTCCATTTTGGAGTTGCTCAGACCCAGTCATCTAGCCATCACAATTTATCAAAGTCACTCGGATCCTTACGCTTGCCCATTTTTCCTGCTTCAAACACATCAACTTCAAGAACTGACTGTTCTCTTGCTGCCTAATATATCACTGTAATGAGATAATCAGTGTTATTCACTTCACCTGTCAGTGGTCACAATGTTATGGCTGATTGGTGTGTGTGGAGTTGTTTAGGTTTCTACACAGAAATCTAACTTTAAGCAATAATGTGTTATGTAAATATTAATGCTAAATATTTTATCTATAGCTGATTAATTTGTTATTTTTTTTTGCAGAGTGTCACACTTATAGTTTCTCTCACCTCCTCCATTTTGAAAGGCAAGATACGGAAACCTCCACACGTTTCCCAAACCCACAGCATAACCAACCATAGAGAGAATAAAATCCAGCTTATTGGACCAGTTTCCTCTCGCTTTATTCTCATCACCTTCTTCATCATCATCATCATCTTGCTCCTCCTGTACGGAGAAGAGAACATTAAAATAATAATAATAATAATAATAATAATAATAATAATAATAAATCACTATCATTGTTGATGGTGAAACATTTCTATCCTAATTGGAGCGGTCTTTTCCAGAATGGCAGTGCCCACAACAGCACATAGTGTTCCTAAATGGGTTTATGAAGCTGAAGATGCTGCAGCTCATGCACTATGGCCTTCACAGACAGAACTCTACACAGTCACTATGCAGAGTTTGGCATGTCCTCCTTGTGTCTGCATGGTTTCCCACTGTCTTCAAAAATACTCCAGGATGTGGATTATGTGCATGGTGTAATCCCACCTCATGACCAGCGTTCCTGGGATAAGCTCTGGAACCATTATGATCCCAACAAGGATAAAGCAGTCACTACAAATGAATGAATGAATGATGGTGGAGAGCACTGTCTAACACATTAGATCCAATAAATGTTCAGTTATATTGAGACTGAGTGTCTGTCCAAGCTCAGGTCTGAAAAACTGCTGTAAAATGGAAATTAAAAAGGAGATTCCACTTTCACTGAAAGGTCAGTGTTATTCACACTGATTACATGCAATCTGTAATGGAGAAGGCATCACAGTCTGCAAGCGTCAAGAGACTGACAGGAGGGAAAAGCAAATCTCGACCTTCTGGAGGCTCAGAAAAGACCTGGAATGATAATCATTCAGTGAGAGAGTTTCAATCTGGTCACAATATGTTATTACTGTTGCCATCATTGTCCCAGCAAGATTCTGGTTAAGTGCCAAGATCCAAGGTGGTAATAAAGATGCGGCTTACAACATATGAGGGTTTGCATCCTAGGAAAGTTAAAAGGGCAGAGACCTATGACCCTTATGAAAGCCTAGAAGGGCATTGAGAGGAACACAGAGACCTGACTGGAGCCTAGAAGGTATATTTGTCTCAACTTAAGGGCAATTGATAAGTAAAATTAAAAAGCTGATTTGAGCAGGTCCCGTTGACCTTAATTTTAGATCAAGATGGCAAGAGGAAAAATTAAGTGATACAAGTAATCCTTCACTGTATTCTCAATAAGTGAGGAAGTGCACACGTGACATACACCAAGAGAATGGTAAAGGTCTGAATGCCTGACCCCTAGAGTGAAGGAGTCCAGTGGGTCTGCTATGCTGTGTTGCTGGCCTTGTTTGGGTCCATTTGTTCACTTTAGAGGACTAACAACAAACTAATTAAAGCTATTTGTGTGGTGGGACTTTTGTACTGATGCTACATGCTAAGTCAAATTTCAACATGCAGGTTAAATGACACATTTACTAGCCTTGGTCTTTAATTAACATTACTTTGTGTGTAGGGGAAATGCACCACTGCAATTATTAATTTATCTTGCATTGTACTTGGGAACAGTTTGAACAGAACCAAAATTTGCACAGCTGTGTTCTCTAGTATTCTTTAGAGTGCAGGATTTCTAAATTACGATTGGTTGCTGCCAAACCATGTCATAGCTCATTATCATAAAAGTTGCCTGGACTTCAACTTTATTCTGATGCCCCACTGCCCAAGGTGTTCCACCAATGCTCATACCACTGCTCGCAACTGAGGGGTGCTGACTCACGTAGAAAATGAACGATGTCCAGTTGCTTTGACACTCTGTTTTTGGTCTGAACACAACATGACTGATCGCCTTTATCCTATGATTAAACATTTCTAGCCCAAAAGGAAAGGTCTCATTTCAACCTTCGTCTACATGGAGGACTCACTGAATGGTTTGCTGAGGATGAAAATAATCATCCTGTCAAATCATATGCCATGGCCTTCAAAGTCACCAGATCTCAACCCAGTTGAACACCAAAGTGTTAGATACTGTCTTCCGCCACCATCACAAAAAAAACAATATCCAGGAAGGTTCCAGTGGAATCTTTGCGCAGGCTCACTGAAGCTGTTCTTAGCAGCTCGTCATTTGGTCAAATTGACATTCTGAGAAGACAGCTGATGAATTTTACCACATTAATACACCTGAAAATAGAGACTTGAGCCAGAACCAGATCCAGCGGTCCAGAAAAATGGAAAACGATAGATATCACAGTAGAAAGAGAAAAAAGAACTCGCAGAAGCAGAAATCACAGCTGCATTTTTGTTATGCAGATATGCAGTAAAGGCTGATCATAAATCATATGACAAAACAGGCCAAACTTTGCCACTCACAACACAAAGGTGATTGTAAAGTAATCAGCAATAGCATTCTGGAGGAAAACCTTTATATGAAAATCATGCAGCTTGATGTACCAATAGACACATAGACATATTGTGCAAAATAATCATATCTGATTTTCGCAATATATACAGTATATTGCGAAAATTGCAGTTCAATATGCAGCATCTTTCATGATTATTTTTTCCTGGCTGATTCGTTTACCACAACTGCAAATCACACACTGCAAATCACACACTTCGATCAGCGTAATCAGTCAGAGCTGCTTTTGTGTGTGTGTGTGTGTGTGTGTGTGTGTGTGTGTGTGTGTGTGTGTGTGTGTGTGTGTGTGTGTGTGTGTGTAGCATAAGTGTATTTCATCTGTGGAAAGACAATAGTAATTATACTGCAGTGTCACACAAGCACCGTCACAAATGGTTGGCTCCGTCCCAAACCGCAGTGCACTAAACTGCAGCACTGTAATTTAGTGTTAAGCCTGCAGTGCAGTGCAGTGTTAAGGCTGCTGTACACAAGAGTCGTACATTATTAAGCATGCTGTATAGTACAGTGTTTCAGCTTTAACCCGGATGCACTAAAGTAATGTAGTACAGCCGTGCAATATTCAAGTTGCAGTGTTAAGGCTTCAGAACAGTAGTGCAGTATTAAAACTGCAGCATATTTATGTACAGTAGTTTTAAACCTGATGTAGTGTAGTTCTGAGCTGTGGTACAGCACGGCTCTGTTAAACCTGCAGTATTGAGGTACAGTAATGAAATATTTGGACCTTGGTACAGTTGTGCAGTGTTGAGGCTGCAGTACTGAGGTACATCACTGCAGTGTTAAAGCTGCAGTGCAGAGTTAAGAGCACTAGGTTTCATTTGTTGCCACAAACTGCCTCTGTGGAACCACAATTTCCAAATGTGTTACTAAATATTGTCCAGATATTCAAGAATCATAATCCCCCCAAGGCTACACACACACACACCTTCCACGACCTTCCATTGACATAATTATGAATGCAGATAATTAAAGCTATGCTCCACTTAGCTAAAAATAATAAAAAATAAATAAAACATAAAAATAATGAAAGCTGCAGGTCTTGGCGGGGGGGGGGACCAAGGGGAGAGGGGGGTGGAGTCCCTACAAGGTTCAAACTGTCAGATTTTTTCCCCCCTTTGGATAGAATACCAAGATATAACATCATATAAAAACTTCCTGTGATAAGTTTAAAGTCTCTAAAATGGAGATCCAGTTTGAGTTTGATGCAGAGGAACAGACTCGGTTTAAGACTGCAGGTGCTAATTAATCACTGTGGGCATTAATTCAATGCTGAACAAATTAATTAAACACTATGTGTTCATTCAACATAGTGAATGTTTTTGAATTAATCCCCTGTGCGCATTCTGTATTGTCCTCAGTCACAAATCATCGACTAAAGGAGAGATTTTTCTGTACATTTGCTGAGCTCAGCAGTAAAGAACAGACTGCCAGGCATCATTTTCAGTGTTCGTTCTCTGAACCAGTGCTTTAGGGGTTAATTCAACCCTGTAGTACCTTTGTGTGAATTAAAACACTCTCTTTCTCTCTCTCATATGCTGACTTCAGCAACATAGAAATGATTGCAGCAGCAACAGTGTGATGACCTTAACACTACAGCCATTCATTTGTTATTATTTGCAATTGTTAAATTTCACCCCAGAGGATTTCCTGTTTTGTGAATAAACACTCTGAGATTTTTTTTCTTCCCCACATGCTGAGCTCAGCAGTGATGAACACACTGCAGGTAACTGACAGTCTTAACACTGTGAGTTTAATGCATCACTGTAGGTGTTAATTTGCGACTCTTAGTTATCATTTCAAAGGACCTATTTATATTCCTGTAGATTGAGACTCTACACAAAGCTGAGACAAATGCTGATCTCGGCACTATATCACACTTGACAGGTGTATTTTAACAACACTTTTGTTGATTTGATTTTGGAGGTGATAAAACTCAACAAAGCAGATTTCTTTCTCTTCTCCACCCCCCCCCCTTTTTTTTTGTGAATAAAAACTTCTTATTTTTGCCCTCTCCTGTTCTGCACATGCACATTTTTCTTCGTGTTCATTAACTACTGTAATACTTTTTCCCAATACTTCAGCATTGTGTGTGTTCATTTGAGACTGCGGATTTCTTTACCTGTCCTGACATTATTCATGTTGCTGTTCAGATCTAGCATCCTTACACACACACACACACACACACATGCTGATCTCAGCAGTACAGAACAGATTGCCAGGTGTAGCTGACTTTCCTAATTCTGTGTTAATTCTCTATTGTAGGTGTTAATTCAGGATACAGTGTTAAGACCTCATGCTACATTTATGTTTATGGGAATTGATGAACAGACTGCAGGTGAAACTGACCTCAGCACTGCAGGAGTTTGGGTATAAATGTCACTTTGAGGGTTTTTTTATGTAATAAAATGATTATTTGTGTTCAGATCTGACCACCTAGGCTGATCTCAACACTGTTAATGCATTCCTTCTACACTGCATGTTTTGTCTTTCCATGCTGCAGTACAGCCAGGTGTAGCTCTGCCACCTAATCTAATGCCCCTCAAGCTTTGTTCTTGCCCCACATGTTTTAGCCCACCCCTTAAGATCCCCAAGAGGTTAATTCGGGCTTAATTGTCCATAAATGCCTCTCTTTTGAGTTAGAAAAAGTGAATTTGACATCCACTTACCCGGCTGAGCTGAACAGACGCAGTGCCATCTGTGCCCAGAACCACCATTGCCCCCTGTCTCGCGGAGGAGGGGCAGTTATTCTGCGACATGGCTTTATCCGTTTGGGGTAAAAACGGCCCGGAGGCATCCTGATGAGGGCCAGGAGCCCCGCTCGGAAACGTCCCGTACACTTTATTGGAATCCGTTTCTCCGGATTTCTTTTCCGCAGGGCAGAACGTTTTGCGCTCGGTGGCATCTGGGGGCAACTGAACCGCGTCCCCTGGGACCCGAGGGGCCACTCCGACCGCGCCCTCGTGCAGCTGCCTCTGCATGTCTCTGTGCTCCTGGAAAAGCGCCGGAAACACAGCCTTCATCAAACTCACAAGAGCCACACGCCCCTGAGAGCCACATAATAATGACTGCAATAATTCCATACTCTAACATCCCTATAATAATAATAATAATAATAATAATAATAATAATAAGCCCAGGGTTTTTTTTTTTAAAGAAGGAAAAAATAGCATTTTAACGATTAAAAGCAAAATCCACGAGGCTCTTTAATCATCTTTTTTGTTTCGTTTTGAGCTTCCTTTTTATCTCTCCTGAGCTTCCGTACAGTTTGATCCGCGTAATATTACAAAATAAAATGCAAAAACAGAAAAGCATCAAGCGCTGCACCCTGGAAATATATATCTATATAAATATACAGTATATATACCGATGTTTTGAGAGAAATGTGCAGTATTTGAGCTGGTTTTCTGAGCACGTGCTCCTCTCCTTGTTGTTTTTTACCCCTTAGAGAAGGATGCTTTAATTTTCCGGCCCATTTGCGCCGCTGTCACTCAGCGCGCGCTGCGTTTTATGGGCAGCAAAGGAGCGCACGGGGGATCCAGGGGTTCTCCCCCCCCACCCCACCCGCACCCCACCCCCCGCACCCCCACCGGCATTAATGCACCGCAGGGGGAAACAACAAAACAAAACCCTAAAAACAATTCCAACACTGAACATCAAACGGAATCTTATATCACAACGCAAACTTTATTCATAAAGCGGCTGGCTGGCACCCAGCTACAGTTCCTTCAAATAATTACATCTGAAATTAAATACGTATATGTATAGAACGAAAAAACATGTATATGACAGTTTTGCTTGCATATAAAAAGCCAAACAGTAGCCTGAGCTGTGCAGGCTGGAGTGGAAAGTTCAACTTAGACATTCAGTGCTATAATACAGAGGAGTGTTGTTTTTTTTTTACGAAATAAATGCGAAATATTAAGAAAATAATAGCATGCATCGAGCAAGAAGAAACAAAAGAGAAGCGCGCAGTGCATGCGCCCGACTCACCATGTGCGCACCGGTGCAGGCGGAATGCGGAGACGCGAGCCTGGCGAGGATGCGGAGCAGCGCGCGGGCGGGCGGGCGGACAGGACTGAATCCGGTTTGTGCAAAGCTTTCTATAAGTGTGTGGGTTTGCGTCAGTGCACAGCAAGGTGCCCTTCACCTCGTCATACATTTCCTTCAGCACCGAGTTTGATAAATCATATGCAGTGCGCTTTTTTTTTTACAGGGGGAGTGGAAACTGGACTTTGTTCACAGTTTGACAAATAACTTCATCTCTGCCTTTGTTACTGTTAGTTTTTTTTTTTCTTTCTTTTTAAGCTGTGCCCTTTTCTTTACGTGTAGCAGGATGTGGTTAAACCACTTGCGCACAGAAACAAACCCCTGCATTGCGCACCGTGTCCATGTCCATCAGGTCCCCAACAGACACACTTATCAACACAGGTTTAATGTATGCTCACTTTATATTTACTGCACTTTTAAAAACGTCCATCTTGTGTTTCTTTACCTCATTTACGTTTCACTACCAGGGACCACAGTGCACCTTTAAACCTCATTTGGGTACCTGAGGGACCTTGGAGGGGATAAGAACCTGTACAGTGCATTCTTTCTACAGTACTGTCGCACATGAAGTATTAAACAGTAAAGTAAGTAACTAACCGGATGTGTGTGATGCATCATGTCCAGCCTGCAGTGTTGCACCGTGGCAGCAATGCATTAATAAATGCCTTTAAGATTTCCTGCTTTCACAAGCTGTTGGTCTGTATTTTTGGACAGGGTATTAGGACTGCACCTGATTCGTTCTGATCTGAAGCGCATGTCTATTTTTCTAGGCTCAGTGAGTCCCATGCATCTTTCTTCAAGTGTATTTAGATAAAACCTAAAGAAAGGTTTTTGTTTTTTTTTAAATGATGATGATGATAATCCTTGCACTGCGCATATCTGAGATTAAACCCCACAATACCATTTAAAAACATTATACAAGTCCATGATCCCATCTTTATCTAATTACACATCACTTTTATATTATATCTGCTCTCACTCGTTACATACAAAAGCAATAATAATAATAATAATAATAATAATAATGTCTGTATGCTTTATTATGTCCTGCACATTTGCTATGCAACGCTGTTTTTGCATCAAGAAAAGTAAAATATTGCGATTTGTTTCAAAGTGGACGAATAAAATTAGGTTTAAAAATAATGCATTATTTATTTGCATCAAATGAAAGACTATTTTTCTCCACATTCAGGTTTTGTTTTTGAAATAAAAATGCAGGTATTTTTCATTCACTGTCAACTGTTCAAACGTGTCTCATGCTGTGTACTGGTACCTGCATGTTATTGGATTATATCCCATTCATACTCCTACTTTATATATAAAGTGTATGAATAAAATCAGATTTATTCTGATCCTAAATCTACTGTTCTGGTGTAGAAGTGATCCCACACCGCCTTTGGAGTCAAATACAAAGTGACTGGGAAGAGAAAGTGAAGTTACTGTCTTATGGGTGGTGTCTTTTTTTTTTTCTTTCCCTTTTTGGACTCAGTAACCCCGCCCCTTTCACTGTTTCATTAGAAAAAGCATGGACGCCTAAAACCTAATCTTCTGGATAGTTCACTGCATCTGTTAAACTTCATTTCTTCTTTGTGCGTCATTCTGTGCGTTAGTCAGGAGGAGAGGGTTCTGCTCCATACCCCTCCCTGGGTGTGTGTGTGTGTGTGTGTGTGTGTGTGTGATCCCATCTGAAAGTGTGTGTCAGGGAGGATTCAGGTAGAATTGTGTGTATTAGTCCTGTACTGGTTATATAAATGCTCTTGTGTGTTTTGGGTCTATCACTGCAGTGTGTGTGTTTTATTATATGTGTGTGTGTGTGTGGTGAGGATGATAATCACTCAGGCAGTACATGTCGTAAATCAGAGATAAAGCCACTCCGCCTTTAATTACACTGTCAACACAGAATAACTGTAATTGATTTCTGCTTCTCCATCCATCCCTCTAGTCATGCTCCTTACAGCCCCTATGTTCATCCCTTGAGAGTGTCTGTATGTATTTGTCTTTCTAAACTCTGCTTCTTTTATCCCTTTACTCATCCCCCTAACACTGATTCTATTTATCCATATACAGTGAATATTTAAAAAAAAAAAAGTCTGCACAAGGTTTTTGTAACATCTCATTATCTCTAGCCGCTTTATCCTGTTCTACAGGGTCGCAGGCAAGCTGGAGCCTATCCCAG
>JAPFFA010000007.1:54101138-54112020 GCA_026153275.1 Sciades herzbergii | reverse complement strand
TTGAAAACACCTGACTCTAATTTCATCTTCAAATTAACTGCTAATCCTCGAGGTTCACATACTTTTGCCACTCACAGGTATGTCATATTGGATCATTTTCCTCAATAAATAAATGAGCAAGTATAATATTTTTGTCTCATTTGTTTAACTGGGTTCTCCTTATCTACTTTTAGGACTTGTGTGAAAATCTGATGTTGTTTTAGGTCATATTTATGTAGAAATATATAAAATTCTAAAGGGTTCACAAACTTTCAAGCACCACTGTATTTACAACATCTAAGGGTTGTCCTAAAGTTGCTGAAGCATGCGGGTCAAACCCAAAAGAGTGGGCAATTGGATGGGTGGAAGTCCAGTATCTGGGCTTCCACTTGGGGCATGGGCAAGCGCATCCCCAAATTGATAAGACTTGCGGCCTGCCCAAGACCTAAGACCAAAAAGGGAGTGAGGCAGTTCCTGGAGCTGGCTGGCTATTATAGACAGTTTGTGCCTAACTTTTCAGACATCACCAGCCCGCTGACTGACCTCACTACAAAGGAGGGAACCAGATCTGGTCTAATTGATGGAGCCGTGCAAACGGGCTTTTGTGCAGGCCAAAGCAGTTTTGTGTGGGGGTCCGCTATTGCATTCTCCTGACTTTTCTCTGCCTTTTGCTGTACATCAGCCGCAAGATCTCAGTGCAAAAGTCTAAGTACAGCACCATCGAAAAGGAATGTTTGGCCATCAAGTGGGCAGTCCTCACTCTCTGATACTACCTGCTAGGGCACCCTTTCACCCTCTGTTCCGACCATGCCCCACTCCAGTGGCTCCACCACATGAAGGATGCCAATGGGCAGATCACTCATTGGTAAAGGCCCTTAAAGCCCTTTAAATCCAAGGTGGTCCACAGGCCGGGGCAGTAGATGGTGGTGGCGGATTACCTCTCCCGCCAGAGGTGGCAATCAGCTGCAGGCCAGACGGCTCCCTGGCCTGAGTCGGGTGGTGGGGGGGTATGTGGCAGCAGTGTCAAGTGTCAGCTATGAACAGCGAGGAGTCAGACTGAACCAGCAGGTAACATGTGACGAGTTACATCTGTGTCTAATTACTGGCTGTCGATTAATGTGTGTTTTTCACAGAGTAAGTAACGAGAGAGATATTGTTCCCCAATGTGTGTGGTGTGTGCCTATAGGGAGTCTGGCCAAGGTGAAACTTGTGAAGGAACATTTAACCAAATATTAGTTGTGCTGTATGTATAATTTTGACCTTGTGTTGACTTCAGAAAACCCAAAATAAATCAAAACTTGTGCACCAAATTCTTTATTTTTACATTAGATGCTTGTTGTGTACATGATTATAATCATTCTGCCTCAGGGAAAAATAAAACAGTTCAAAGAAACACTGAAAGCCCACCATTACCATAATATTCATGTCCATGAGGTGTATATGGGGGCGCTCTGGTGGTTAGCACCGTCACCTCACAGCAAGAAGGTTCTGGGTTCAAGCCCAGCGGCTGGCGAGGGCCTTTCTGTGTGGAGTTTGTATGTTGTCCGCATGGGTTTCCTCCGGGTGCTCCGGTTTCCCCCACAGTCCAAAGGCATACAGGTTGGGCTAATTGGTGGCTCTAAATTGACTGTAGATTTGAAAGCGAGCGTAAATGGTAGTCTGTGTCTATGTATTAGCCCTGCGATGACCTGGCTACTTGTCCAGGGTGTACTCCGCCTCTCACTCATAGTCAGCTGGGATAGGCTCCAGCTTGCCTGCGACCCTGTAGGACAGGATAAGCAGCTACAGATAACAGATGGATGGATGGTGTATATGTAAATGTCTGACCTCAACTGTAACTACAAGATGGTGAACACTTTCTGGAGGCTTTCTATCTAACTCATTTATCTTTAAAACTTTATAGTTTTAACCCCCCCCCCCAGGCCTGCTGCTTTTCCACCTTTCATTTTAGTGATAGTTTCCACTATTTACTCATTTCGTTGCAAATCCAACTGATGTTTAACTGCAACAGTCAAGGAATGATGAGATTGTTTAAGAACCAAGATTTTTATTTCCATTCTAATTTATCCAGGGCTTGATAAAACAAAGTGCAGAATATCATTTTGGATCTGCTGATAATTGTCTACATGCAGTCTTAATGTTTGCGTCCAGCCTTTACCTTTTATTTTTGAAGGAAGGTTATTAAAAAACCAAACCCAAAACCCTCCCTGCTTGTAAGATTTCTTTAATGTATATGAGGCTTCCTCTGAGAGAGAGAGCACGCTCATTAGAACATGAAGACTAAGTTCTTGCTGTAAAGACTGATCCTGTGAAGTCTGTATAAACCTGAAGTTACTTCTGTCTCCTTGAAAGAAATCAGTCATCAGAACCTTACCTTGAATTTGTAATGTTAGAAAGAAAGCCATGTAAATGTGATGTGAAAGTATTCAGTGTCACAGACGCTTCCATTTCCCATATGGCCCAGAAGGCTTACATTTATTTGTCAAATCAAATAGTTTTTACATTTCCAATACAGTGCTGAAATTTTACAAAGCTAACCAGAGAATGCTAGCACCTCAATTCTAATATCAAGTTTATTTGGAGACACACGTGGCTCTCTTTTTCCAGGACAGTCCAAGTGAAAAATGAGGACCAGAAAGTCATAAAGGTAAAGCCAAAGCTACAAAACATTCAGATAATTAAAACAGCCATGTACACAATTCAGAAGTCGTTAGTGGTCATGGGTGGATGATCTCAGTGTTCATCGGAGCTCACGTCCAGCTTCCTCTGAGGGATGTACAGGCTCTTACTGGCAGTGGGCGTGACCATGGTGGAGACTGGTGTATGGAAAAAGCACTGCTGAGGGGCAGAGCCACTTTTGGGTGTGGTCAGGGCCGGCTAAAGACAAAAATTAGGAAATACATTTTCCCAATTTATAGTTATTATAAAATTTATATTTAAATAACTTTTCATGCCACAATAATTACTCAAAGTTGCATTAGCATCATGACATGCAGGTCACAGCATGTGTGTGTATACCTGTATTGTGCTCACCTGTTGCAGGCTGATGAGTGTGAGCGGCGAGACGGGCTTGATGAAGATCATGCCATGTGTTTGGAGCGGTGTGTGAGCATGTGTGCAAGGTATGGGGCTCGGCTGCTCCAGTGCTGGTGCTGTGTGTGTGGTGCTGTGCGTGTTGTGGATCAGAGCAAGGTTCTGCAGGGTGAAGTTCAGGATGGAGGGGTTTGGGCTGATGCGATGGGTGGGGCGATGGACAGGTAGAGGAGATGGGGTGAACTCCTGAGGAGAAGGAGCTACTGAACCTTTAAAACCACAAAAGAACTCCATGAATAATTAAACAGAGAAGCTGGACACCATGATATAGACAGGTCTGTCCAAGTCCTATTAAAATCATTAATTAGGATTAGTATTTAATATTAAAGAGCATTTTACTCTATCCTGCAAGAAATAAACATCTGCGATAACTATGTAACAGCACACAAAGGCCATGGAGTACTTGTTTCTGATCAATTGACCAATGTGTATTATTTTTCTTTTATACCACGACACTCCTGACTTCTTGATTCTGACTGGTCAGAAAGTGTTGGTTAATGTTCAGTAACAGCATGACTCGGACAGTAATTCCAACTGTAATTCAATTCGGTTTTACTTTAAAAGCACCCATTCTAATACTTTATCGTTTCCATAGTAACTACTCATTCAGAAGGGCTATGGTGGATGCTTCCCATAATCTATTAGTATTGACTAATAATAAACGGGTCAAAAGGCACATTATTTCACAAAGAAAAACATTATACTTTACATATTGGAATAATAACTAAAATAATTTCTACTTATCTGACCAACGTGTACATTCTGGGTTATGCACCGTGGCAATGTTTTGAGATGCTGATGAATATTATTGTACTGTACAATTTCACATGACCCTGTGAAGGGCAATCATTTTCAGCATGGGATTAAGGTAGGCGGGCAACTACCGATCCCGCCCACCCCAAACAATATTGTACAGAATACTCAATCTATAGGAATAAGAAAAGCTCAAGACTTTTAAGGCTTTTCATGTTAATTATTTGATTAAAGAAAACCAGCCATAAAATACAAATGAAAAGGTTGGTTTATGGATTGCTATTTTAAATAAAAACAAAACAGCTAAAATAAATAAACAAACCAATGAAATATTTTTTTCCCCTCTCAAGTCTCTTCTTGTACTTCTTTGAGGACTAAAATCTGTACAGCATCATTCACGCCATAGCACCTTTGAAATCCGAAATATCTAATAGAGTAAGAGTGAAAGTACTGTGTGTGTGTGTGTGTGAGAGAGAGTGAGAGTGAGTGAAATTACCTGCAGTTGGTGTGCGATAGATGTATGTTGGGGTTTTATTCGTCTCTCCACTGGAGGTCAGAGTCTCTTTAAAGCTAAGCAGAGGCTGTTGGGAAATTGGAATGTAATAACCTGTAGGGATCAGAGTCTGACACACACACACACACACACACACACACACACACACACACACACACACACACACACACACACGAATTAGAAGATCTCTCAGGGGTATAATTAGGGACTTGCTGTAAGGCATGTGCTTTAGATTGTGACAGTTAATTATTTTACTATAATTTACAATATTATCAGGACAGAGTTTAAAATATTTAAAAAAATATATTATTTTATCTCTAGCTCTACTCACTGGACAGTGTCTGAACAAGAATTAAACAGGGACACCATGTCCGCTCTGTAATGCTGTTGGTCATGCTGCCTCCACCCAAAGGAGGTAAACAAGGAGGACGTGAGACATCTATACTAATAACGTGCTGAATATTGTGATCTATTATGTAACTGGTTATGGCTTGGGAATGTGACCTCACGCAGTGGTGAGATCAAATACATTCAAAGCTTTGTTATTTTCATGTACTAAATTTATTATTCATCCTCATGTTAGTATTTAGTCAAATTCGTAGCCAAAAGTCCTAATCTAATGGTATATTATAAATAACAAAAACTGCACACCACTAACATACCCTCTCTGAAAAGACCAGTTTGTCAGTTTACTGCCATGGATGGACGGATAAAAACCCTGAGAACCCTCATTGAGATAAATATTCAGCCCCTTTAAATTCATTACTCTTTAGAAGCCCCTCTTGGCAGTAATTATAGCTTTGAATTTTCTTCAGCAAGTCTCTAGAAGCTTTGCACACCTGGAATTGGGCAGTTTCTCCCATCACATCACTCTGAATGGGGAGTGTGTGTGTGAGAACCTCCATCTTCAGGTCTGGGCCACTCAAGGACATCCATATTGCAATTCTTTTCCCTGTCCCCATTACCTGCACCACTCTAACATGATGATGCCACCATCATGCTTCACTGTCAGGATAGTATTACCAGTTGATGAGTCGTACCTGGTTTTTGCCAGATATAGTTCTTGAAGCTCAGCCCAAAGACTTCAATGATGTTTCTCTCATCAGACAGAGAATCTCTTTCCTCATGTTCCCAGTCTCCTTTATGTGCCTACCGCATTCATTTTAAACAGGGTTACACAGGATTTGTCTAGCTTCTCTACCATAAAGATGGAATATTTCTGAGATGGTGGTCCTTCTGGTAGGTTCTCCCATTTCTGCAGAGCTCTTCTGAAGCTTTGATAGAGTGCCCAATGGGATCTTGATCACCTCTCTGTCTAGCCTAGTTACCGAGTTTGGCCAGCTCAATGAAAAGTCTGATGGGTTCTAATGCCTTCCATTTCACAGGAGAGACTTTCAGCTCCATCGTTATCACACAACAGCTACTAACCAGTGAGAGTGAAGGTCCATACTTCCAGCCATGACAATGGCCTTGGAACTGCTACTTAGGCAATGTTCAAGGGTGCACATTGTCCATGATTGGCTACTGCTGCTATAACCAACAGAGGAGAGCATATGCCACCTCTCCCTCCCTGAGAGCAGGGGCCAATTTTGCTCTCTCAGGCTCCTAGCTGTGGAATCATCAGGATTCAAACTAGTGATCTCCAGATGATCAGGCAAACACTTTTCTGTTGTGCCATTTCTGTATTAGTAGTCAACTAATCTCAGTGACCAACATGGTTGTTGATGCCTGTGATAGTGCTGGTTTGAGTATTTTAAAAACTATCCAGGGATTTTCACACACAGATTGGTACCAAAAAAAAAAAAAAAAATCCAGCGCATATCAGTTCTGCTGACAAACGACTTCATGAGAGATCAGAGGAGAATGGTCAGACTGGCTCGAGTTCAAAGAAAGGCTACAGTAACTCAAATAACCATATTTGAGTACCATGCTGTCTTTCCGCTCTCTGTGCATCAAGCATGATTGCGATGTAAATTTTGTCCTGAAATAGAGAACATGGGCACCCAGTTTTTTGAAACTTTTTGGTAATTCAGTGTTTTTTGTACCAATTTTAGAACCTGATCTTGTAACTTGTTTTGACTGCTGTTTGGTCTTCATGATGCTGATGATTTGGGTAATGTTCTGTAACAACTCTGGGCTCTTCCAGGAACACAGGAGTATTTATACATCATGTGACACTAATTATACACAGGTCGACTTCATTCAACCAATCATGTGAATTCTAATGGCAACTGATTGTACCAGAACTAATTTAAACAAGGCTGAATACTTAGTGAGGGCACGATATCTAGTGCAGGAATTCAAAAACTAGGGATCACGAAAGAAACTTGGCTCGGGGCCATAGAGAAAACATAACGTGGTATTTTTGCCCAAAAAGTTTGGGAAGCCCTGTATTAGTTTGCCTTAATGTTTTTTTTTTATAGTGTTGGGCTGTTCTTTTGTGTACGCACGCGAGATTCTCTCTACCTCTGCGTTTGTGTGTCCAGCCGAGTCTTGCAGAGTAGGTGTGGCCTGATTCTGGATTTTCTCTTCCCGCTCCTCTGTCTCCAGGAAGTGCTGTAGCTCCATGTTCTGCTCCACAGTGTCAGGTTTATTATGGGGTTTTTTGTTAAATTCAGGTTCAAGGTGCAGCGCTCTCGCTGAGGCACGGCTGGAATTCAGGGCTCCTCTACAATCTTTCAGACGAGCCTGTAGGATCTCACACAGCTTAGGGGACAAGCTCTGGAACATGCAAAGATACACAGACCAACATCTTAGTAACATCTGCAAAATCTCCTACTGCGTTACAGCTCTGAAGAAAAAAAAAAAAAAAAAGTCAGCAAGTGAACTAATGCTAACTGCACACCTCGAGCTCATGGTTCTTAGTGAGGTAGGTCGGAAAAGCAGGTGATTTGATATTGTTGTAAGTTATCCTTGTTTTGCAGTTATGTCCAATTGTGTGGCCACTTGAAAGTCCTGTTAAAAAATGTTTTAAAACATGCTGACTGTAATTGATTTGGGTTCTGTGGGTGGAAGGTCAGAAATTTAGAAAGCTCTTATGACTCCAATAAATAATGTGGTAATTTGGCGAACATGTCCAATATTGGAATAGGTGCATTATAAAATAAATGTGTGCTGCGAGTCAGTGGTATAACTATACATTACACCGATAACCTCTGTATCAGCACACACAGGCAACTTCCTGTGAGCTGCATGTGACTGACACATGTATACAACACTGTAATATTCCACTAACCGTGAAATTCTGAGGCATGAGAAAGCATAATCTAATTTTGAATATTTGAATGCATTAGCCGATTACTGGAACACACACACACACCTTTGAGTTCATCTCAGTCCGTTTAATCTTAGCTGGACTCCTTTCTAAACTTTCTAAACACGTCCGTTTCAGAGTAGGACTTGCCGGCTCGGAACTGTGCAGCAGCCTCTGGCCCGTCATTGTGACAGATGCTGGTGATGCCTGTGCATTTGCTCCTCTGGGGCTTTCAAAGGTCATGGAGCGCACAGCGGTGCTGGAGGGCAGAGGCCTGGCAACAGGACGAGGACGGACTGGGGTGTGGCTCACATACACAGCATGGGGAAGCAGCACAGGAACAAGGGAGCAGCAGGGAGGAGGTGCAAACGATAACTGCACCGTCTGGGAACAAGCTTCTGCCCCTGATGTCATCGCGGGGGTGATGGGTGACAACACTGAATTTTTCTGTTGCAACGGAGCAGCCTCTTTCGGATCGTTCTGCTTCCGAATATTCCTAAAATTAATAGCAGTAACAAGCAATATATCATTTAATGATAATCAAAATTTATCAATTTTATTTAAAATTAGTCATAATATGGTTTCATAAAAGAAATCAAACTTCCTATTTATAGGAAAATACTTCCTCTGAATGTGTTTGGGAATGTGGCAGTAAAAATTAAGTGCCCTCAATGAATCGAAACCAGTAGAAAAACGTTAACTGGTAGAAGTTAATTTTTATTAAATAGCTGTTAGCATTTTTGCATTAAAAAAAAAAAAACAAAAACCTGAGGCTGATTGTTTAGCCAACTGGAGTCTATTAAATAAAACAAAAATAAATTCAAAATAAAGATTAATTATGCAATAGTCTCTAGAATAGTTTTAACTGCCAGCATTTATTATTGGAATGAAGTAGTTAAAAATTTCTTTGTTTTTACACAGCTTGCTGGTCCAGCTGGATTTTACATATCTCAGCGAGGTGATCCATTTTACTCAGACAAAAACTTCCATTAGCTGCATCACCTGAAACAATGAAAAAGAAGTATAAGCACCATTGGGACATCTTTTGTCAGGGTGGCAATGAAAAAAAAAAAAAAAAATCATTTGAAATCATGCCCTCACTTGTGATTTTAATGGGGCTCGATGGAGCAGAGTTGATCTTCCGGCGATCATCCTGGATGCTTTTGGCCAACTTGACCAGTGAATGATGTCGTGTAAAGCCTCGTTTAGTGCTGGGAGAGCAGAAAAGATTTTTGGTGCAGTTATCTACAGACGAGCGGGATTCGAGGGGCTGAGGGCAAGAAGCCGCCTCAACATGCAAACCTGAAACAAAGCAAGACAAATCAAATAACCTACAGGATTATCATAACTTAATAGAACAGGGTCTATATAGTTTGGGGGGGGGGGGACGACAAACAATTAGTTAAATGGACAGTCACATGGTGTTTTGTATAGAAAGTACACAGATGTAGAACCCAATTAGGTGGCACTGACCCTGTAAGGACAGATTCTCTGGTCCCGTCCATTTAAATGCTGGTTTTCTTCCTCGTTCTTCCGTCACATGCACTTTCTTAATCAGTTTAAGACTACTGAGGACATTAGAGATGTCATATAGACGACGAATCTTTGCTAAAAGCAAAATGGAAAAGAAGAGGAAAATTAGAAAATGAGTCCATTCAACAATTAGCATCAGACCAATCATGCAATCCCCTGTAATGTGTTTCAACCATTTTGTCCAGTGAAGAGTATTATGGGATTACTTTGAAGCAGAGCCTTTGAAAGCAGCAACCTCTTGAACAAAGTAGAGCAGAGGGACACAGAGCTTGTCTAAATAGTATTTTATAGGATTTCAATATTATTATTAAACTTTTAAAGTTAGTTGGTGCTTCCAAGTACCCAAATACTCACTTGATTATTTTCATTTTTAATGAGATTAGATATAGTATGCTCTTTACTGTATTTCAAAATATATCTAGTAGATGACAGTGAAGTATTAGTGTCTATTGGTGATTGCACAAATAAATTAAAATGAACCGTGTGTATGACAACAAGAGTTATTATTGAAAATAATTTGTTAAATTACTGCAGAAATCACTTTTGGAAACTTAAGATTAGCAAGTCCACAGCACTGACAGGAAACAGCACCTAATACACTAGAGGGGAGGCACAGCCAAATGTGCGAGGCTGGCAGTTACTAATGATGGTGCGCACATTCACTCTCCAGGAGACAGCGGCAGAGTATATAAAGAGCTGCATGCTGCACAGAAAGTGAGTACATCCTCCCAAATGCCTTTATCGGACTATTTGCTGCTAGCGGATACGAGTTCGGACGACGGCTTCCCCCACTGGGAAGACTATGAAGCTGCTCTCCTGCACCCTTGAAATGAGAGTGTCCCTCCTCACACCGTGGAATTCTCCAGGCCAACTTCCCTACCTTGGACCTCACCTCCCCACACTGACCAAACTTTTTTTTTTTAAATAAAAGTTTGCTGGCCCATAGCAGGGACCCTGCTGAGCCCTAAAGACCCACTGCCTAGCTATAAAGGCAGAAAATATCCTGGTTGCCACAGGAGGACAAAGAATCCACCAGCCCCTGGTGCAGCCTCCATCATTGTCGTGCCCAGACCTGACCGAAGCTTCCAGTTGTGCAACACCTACTGGAGGCTGAACAAGATACCGGACTTCAAGAGCTACCCCCTGTCGCAAGTGGATGTCCCTAGGGAAGGCCTTAGAGTTAGAGTGCCACCTTAGAGTCCCTAGGGAAGGCCTAGGTTATATACACACCCTCAACCTGACCAAAGGGTATTGGCAGGCAGCCCTGGCCCAAGACAGCCTTCAGCACCAACTCCGTGCACTGGCAATACTGGGTCCTTCCCTTTGGGAGCCATAGAGCGCCTGTGATGTTCCAGAAGCTTATGGACATTGTATGGAGACCCATCGCCCATATGCTGCAGCTTATCTGGATATAGTCTTCCACTCCAACAGCTGGCAAGATCACGTCCACTATCTCAGGGAAGACCTGTGCAGTCTCGGCAAAACATGACTGACAGCAAACCCAAAAAAATGCCATCTGGGGCTGACCGAGGCACAGTACCTGGGGTACCGGATCAGCCGGGGTCTCCTCAAACCACAGGAGAAGGAAACTGAGGCTGTCTGAAACTCTGCCTGGCCTACCACCAAGAAACAGGGACATACCTTTTTGGGGATGGCAGACTACTACTGATGCTTTGTGCCCAACTTTTCCTCTACAGCTTCCCCCTCTCAGGTCTCACCAGGAAGGGAGAGCCTTGGGGGGGGGGGGGGGGGGGGGG
>JAPFFA010000007.1:53417433-53433566 GCA_026153275.1 Sciades herzbergii | reverse complement strand
ATGGATGTTATTCCTATGCAAATATGAGCATAACTGCTGTGCCACAGCTTTTTCAAGGATCTTGGAGATAAAGGGGAAGTTGATATTGGGCAGTAGTTAGCCTGAAATGTATGTTTACAAGTCTGTCAGTTAAGTTGTCGGAACGTAGTATATTTCTGGCAGAGCTTCTCTTGTAAAATGGTTGCGACTGGGTAACTCGTATCTTGGGTCAGTTTTTTTTAGCAACTTTGTAAAGCTATCTTGTTGCACTGTTACAATAGGAACCATATAATTTAGCTACGCGGTAGGCCACTGCCTTTGTCATGTCACTGGGGACTTTTCGTAAGGCACAGCACTACTAAATGAAGCTTGCAATGAGCTTTGTTTTGGGGCAGATTTCATGGGCTGTGAGGGCTTAAAGGCTGCACAGCATCACACAGTTTTTCACACTCTTTGTAAAGCAGTTTGTGGTGCTACTGTAGATGATGTAATAGATTGGAAGTGCTTCCGCCTTTCGATAAAATTCGCTTATGGCAGTCTTTACAAATGACTTGGCTTTGCTCCTCACCTGAAGTCCTGAATTCAGAATATCTCCAAATTACAGAAACATGTCGTCTGTCTCCCCCTACCCCAGAAACTAGTTTTTCCACATTACCGGTGCCATGTCTGCCTCCATGTTGTTGGAAAATTGTGTGAGTAGAGGGAGAGTCCTGCATGCAGTCGCAGGGGGCAGGGTTTAGTGGGTAGTATGAGCAGTGTAGTGAAAACTGCCTACTTTCTATGGACTGGGAGGGGAGCAGACAGCCTTACTAAAAAAAAAAATGGTCATAATGCAACATCAAAGATATATCGGTATTAAGGTATTGTCCCATCTACATATCTCATTCTAAAATATATTGGTATAACTTGTAATATCAATATACCGCCCAGCCTTAGTGTGTCCTTAACGATACAAAAATATGTGAAGGAGAGTGCAAAGTTAGGTTGGAGGATTTGATCATCGATTACTTTCACTTGGTAAAAAGCATGTCTCAGGGACTAGTCATGCGCCTGCTCCAATGGGAAATCCCTTAATGGACTCCCCAGAGAGAGAGAGCTCCCCTCACTCTGTCTCATCCGTGCAGCTGACATGGACAGCCTCCACACTATGCTTTTCTTGCCAGAAGTGAATAGTGACAGGCATTAGTGAATATTTATGTATATCACTATACACACATTTGACCTTCAACAATTCTGCATTTCCCAGTGCCCCACGTTGAATCAGGCTTTGATGCGTGGAGATCTGATTACAACCAGAATCTACCAAAGCCTGATGTGTACCCCCTTGAATCCTTATAACTATCCTGCATGCCCCCACTCGGATCAGGAGAAGCCTGTGGTGCGTCAGGGCCGTGAATCGGTAGCCCCGCCTCCTTGCAGAAGGGCAGATTCCCGGGTTTGCTTTGTTTTGGTGGGCATGGAGGAGTTCACCTGTGGAGAGAGGGAGGGTGTTAATGGTGGCACAGAAGGAGAAGGGAGAGAAGAAACAAGGATGGACACAGGTGTGGGGAGCAGGTTTCAGGGGAATTGGGCCCCCTTTTCTGTGGGGCTGGGGTAGGGGAGGGGTGAGGAGAGAGAAAGTGAGAGAGAGCAGAGAAGTTGAGAGCACCTGCTCCCGGAAACGCCGTCAGGTGGTCCTTGGCGAGCCGGACAGTCTCCTCCAGCAATGCCGCTTGGCGATACCGGATCCACGCTGACGTCTCACTCAGCAGCTGAGTAACAAACTGCTCCAGTGTCACTCGCTCAAGGATGGTCTCATTGTCCCACTTGCCTACCGGCAGGCGGCTCAGAGCTGTTGGACGAACGTAAACGACCGGCCCATTTTGCTGTATGCCAGAGAGGGATGGCACTGCTCTTCTGGGTTGTGCCAACCGGCTGTAGGATGGCTCGCTTCAGGTTGGGGTATCTCCAGTATGCTGGTGGCCAGGAGTGGCAATAGGTGAGCCACCCACTGTGAAGTTGGCCCTGAGCTCGCCTCCACGATACACTCAAACAGCTTGAGGAAGGCATCTGGATTGTCCTGCGGCCTCATCTTGACCAGCTGGATGGACACGCTGGTCTCAGGGGCGACTGCTGGAGCACTTGTTGACTGGATCCAGCTCCGGGTCACCTGCTGGTCTTCTGCCTGGCCTTCAAGAAGAGCCCTGAATCTTTGCTCCTGCTCTACTGTCAGCACACTGAGGGCATACTGCTGGCGGTGGAGGTTGTTGGTGAGCGTTTGGAGGAGCTCTCTGGCTGGTTCAGACTCCATGGTGGCGTTCGTTCCTCAGTCCCGGGTTTCGGCACTAGTGTAACAATTCTCTGACTTTGGGGGAACAGAGGAGCTGGAAGCACGCTTCAGAACGTGTGTGTGGTTTTTGCCACTTTTTCAGTGATTTTATAACCACGCATGCACACGACGGGGTGTCGCAGCTCGCTCGCTCGCTCTCATTCCTAGCTGCCTGAAAGACACAGGTAAATAGACAGCCAGTAATTAGACACAGGTGCACCTAATCATGTTACCTACTGATTCAGCCTGCCTCATCGCCGTTGACACTCGACCATGCCCTTGCTGCCACAGCATCCTAAAAGAAACTTGACACTCTTGTCTTATTTCAGAGTTTGTGGACTGGTAGGCGCTCTCTTAAATAGGATTCCAACAGGGTGACACATATTTTTTCCAAATGCTTTGCGAATAATTGTAATATTAATGGTAACTGATTAAAAACGCTGGTTTCTGTCCTGTGCTGGTTAGCATAGCCACATTCAAACAGCAGGGTCAAGCCCACTGAGTTATAACTACACGTATAACGCACACTGGTCTTTCTTCGGTGCAAGTGATTTGTTACCCAGGACTACACATTGTTCCTCTTCAAGGTTGGCAAATCTAATACAGTGTAATATCAGTCAACAAAATATCTCTTGATTTTGTCTTTTGTATTCCAGACCAGTTCATGGCTTAATATTTCTCTTCAAATGGCAACCTGGTGAGGAACCAGCTGGCTCAATTGTGCAGGACTCAAGACTCGACCAGATCTTTTTTGCTAAGCAGGTATATTATGACGTATTTTATGCAGTTATACCACTGCGCTGTTCTGATTGGTCAGAAGGTGTTGATTAATCTTCTATAACTGCAGACAGTAAGCTAAATTGCAGGTTTATATTACTGTGTTCACTGTAATATAGTATTGTCTCTATAGTTATATGCTGTGGTTGGAAAATAATCACCCTTGTGACGTTAAGAGTAACTGCTTTGTTTAGGAAATGCCTCACACCAACCTGTTAATTTATTTTCGTATAATTACATTGTTTTATTCTTTATACATATGTGGTGCTATTTATGTATGGTATGGTTTATGCTTATGCCAGGGAAATGATCTAGCTTCATATTCTTGAGGTTTTAGGTCATCAACAATGCTTGTGCGACCCAAGCAATAGTCAGTGTGCTACTGAACTGTTCTCATCCTGACATGCACCTTGGGGAAACGCTGACAGAGTTCCGAGAGTTCTCACAAAGCTTTGATGCTGCAGTAAGTTTGATCTTTTTATTGCTAAGTTATTGGACATAAGAACTGTTAGAAAGTCTGCGGATAGCTGCGACGCCACAACTATATCCTTCCTGTTTCCAGACATTGCTAATATTCTAAGCTATTCAATTTTATTTAGGGTCGAAGTATGTTCTGTTTCCCAAAATACACAATAATGCTATTTATTTTAACAGTTAAAAAAAAAAAAAAAGTTTGTTGAATGTATTCTGATTAGCCATTCTGATGTTCCATTCTAATGCACATTCAAACATGTGATTGTTAGTTGGTTGTTTGATGATGTACTTTTATGAAGTTGAATATTTTAATCAATTGAAAGTGAAATCATTTAGGCAATGCAAATTTTTAACACCACAGTCATATCAAATTTGAGCATCAAAAAGCTTAAAATGTGAAAAGATTAAGTTAAATGGTTTTCTCTTGAAAATGATTATTTTTTTTTGTCTGAATATTCTTTGTTTTTGTCATTTTCCTTTCCAAGATGAAAGGTCTTGCTCTCAGTAACTCTGAAGTAATTCGACAAGTTCACAACAGCTTTGCCAGGTAAAAAAAAATCTCAGCCAGTCTATTATTTTGCAGATGTATGCTTTAAAAAAACAAAAGACTACGCTGAAAGTTGTTTCAGCAAACTGAAAGTCGAGGTCAATGCTTTATTTTTATTGTGCAGCTAATTTATCTCAATTTATTAAAAAAAAAAAAAAGTACATGCTTTGTACTGGACATGCCACAACAGAGTTCTTGTTTTTCTGTTAGTAAACAACGTTTAATAACGTTTTTTTAACTGTAAAATGACAGTTTAAAAAAAAATTAAAAGATAGCGGCTCACTCCATTACTCTTGGTTCAGTTCTGTCTAGTTAACCTTACTGCGTATGTGGTAATTTTATATAGATACACTAGTATTACTGAATTAAATAGCAATGTTATGTATATATGTATGGCCTTTGGTGCAGCAGGCGTAATAATGCTGCTTTTTACTTATTGTTTCATATTCACCCAAACAAACGCTCATTCCTGGCCATCCTCCTAACTTAAACTAAATAATTTTAATAAAAATGCTAAGAAAAAAATGGTAACGAGCTACACACTTTAATAGTGTCAGACCTGCCAACCTTGACACATTTTCCAAGCAAATTCTATATTTTAACTCAATTATGAATCTGGAATGATTGACAGATGTGCAGATGTTTTGTACCCTTGAATAACTGACACTTTATTCTCCAGTCTATATGATGCAAGCTGAGATCCGCACATCTGCGCATGTACTAAAAATATCAAACTTGTTTCCTGTCTTGTCCAAAAGTTCCAGTTTGGCTCCTGACTGATGCAGTAGTTTTGCCCAGGGAAATTTGGAAACCTGGGAAGTGTGTCATTATAAATTAGATGGAAAGTAGGCTGGAGTGTCTTCTTTCTGGTAGGAAATGGAGAAATTGGACACCATTTGTGTATACAGTACCAGTAAAAAGTTTGGACACACCTACTTATAGGTTTTTCTGAATTTTGACTATCTTCTACATTTTTAGAATAATACTGAAGGTGTAAAAACTAAGAAACAACATGGAACACAGAGTTCTTAACTAGACCAAAATATCAGCGTAGTGGCACCAGTCATAATGGCCCTTTTTTTTTTGGGTAACATTTAAAGGTTTTTTTTTTTTTTTGCTTTTGCCAAAAGTTACTATGATTTTTATTTTTTATTTTTTGGTTTGTTTTTGATTGAAGACTTATTATAATTAATATTCCATTATACTGGTGACATATTTATGGAATAAGAATGAAACAACCAATTGATTTTCACCAAGTGTCAGCTTTATTTTCAGCTTCAGCCATTCAGTATATGACTATCCAGGTCTAACTCGTATCTATGTGATGGTTAACGTTAATTTGCCGGGGACCGGCACGCATTATGTGCATGGCGCATAAGCGCCTCTTGACATGGATGGCAGTTTACCGCGAACACAGCTTAAGGAAGGAGGTAAACCGAACTAGCATGAGGAATGTCCACACAGAACTACTCAGGCAGCTACGCACTGTGCGTTTACGTGGACGGGGAGTGAAGTATGTCCGAATGTAGAACGTTCGCATGGTGGCTTGCTGCCACGTGGGGATAAGAGATGATTAAACAAAAGGTTACATTTTCAAGATTGACGAGTTTTTTTTTATTAGTGTAGCGGCAACTTTTACAGGCGTGTCAGCAATATTGTGGGTGTAGTGGGAAGGAAACATTGCGTATCGGCCCGATACGCTGAAAAGGCCTAGTTAGAACCCTGGAACATTTGTATGGAATTGTGGTTAAAAAAAAAAACTCCAAAATATGCCACAGTTTACCTTGATGTTGCTTTACACACTATTAGCATTCTCTTAACAAGCTTCATGAGGTAGTCACCTGGAATGCTTTTTAATTAACAGATGTGCCTCTTCAAAAGTTAATTAATGGAATTTCTTGCCTTGTTAATGTGTTTTTGAGATTATCAAGTAGTAAAAATACAGTAAATCGCCCCATTCAACAACCGTAGTAATCCATATGTCAAGAACCACTCAACTAGGTAAAAAAAAAAATGACATTACTTTAAAGCATGAAGTGTCCATTCATTAATAAAAATGAAGAAAAACATTTGAATTAGGTGTGTCCTTTTGATGACTGGTACTGTATATGATCAAGGGCTAAAAAGTGCCAATTGTACATGAATTGCATGTTATATTAATGACCCCTTTGTGTTAACACTGCCAAAAGTATTCAGAAGCTTATAACAGCTTTTTGTATTAAGCTTGAACAACCGTTCAATACCATTTGATGCATGTGCAGTGATTTAGGCCTGCAGCGTGTACTATAATAAAACTGATGTGTTGTAGCAAGACTAAAGCAAGCTCAAAACAGCAAGGATGTATTGCCTGATTAGCGACACCCTGGGTAATTTCTATCAATTGGTTTTGGATCAGATATTGGTCAAATATTAAACATAGTGAAATTTTGAATTTTGCACATGTCTGAGGTTTCCCAATTTCTTTTCAGGCAGCAGATGTTTGAGTTTGATGCAAAGTCAACAGCAAAAGATGAAGATGCGTTTCATTTTGTGAGCTATGTGCCTGTGAATGGTAGACTCTATGAATTGGATGGACTTCGTGAAGGACCTATTGACCTTGGTAAAGTTCCAGATCTGTAAACTTGTTTATTTTTATAAAGAACCTTGACTTTTTTCTTTATTAAAGCACATAACAGCGCTTATTCATCAAAGTTAGCTGTTGTCCGATCTAACTGTAAATATTAAGCATATTGCAGATTCCACTGATGGCTTCCTTATTAGATCGTCTACGCAATCAAATGTGCGTTCAGTTGGAGCACGTGTAAATTACACACATTTTAAAGCAATATACACCACCCCCTGAATATGAGCGAAAATAAACTAAAAATTAAGCTATAAAAATAACACATGCAGTAAGTGATGTTTTAAGAACATTTCAATCTCCCTGTTCTTAGCTTTGTTCAAGTGCACTGCACTCTTCAGACCAAAGGTTTTTGGTAGGATTCAAATCTGGAATCTGAGATGCCCGTTTCAGAACAACGATTTTGCGCTCATCATTTCTGAGAAGCATATTTGGCTTGTTATCTTGTTGAAAGCTCCATGGCCAAGTATGAACCTCCTGGTGGAAGCAACCAGGGTTTGAACTGAAATATTCTGGAATTTAATATAATTTATGATGCCATCAAATTTCAGAAGAGCCCAAAAGCATCACTGATCACCAAGACTTTTGGCACTGGGGTATCAGGTGCTTCTCCTTGTGTGTAGTCTGATTGATATATATAAAACTCTCTGTACCGATGGTGTGCATGTCCAAAAAGTTTTTGACCGCAGCACACAATAACTGTAGGTCCAGTGATATTTGGTGAAGAAATAGATTTTTGAGATGTTCTCAGGACCCCGTCCCCCCCCCCCCAAACACTTCCATACAGTCTTATGTACATGGCATTTTAACAGTTCCAGAGGCAAACTTCACACTTTGTCTGAATACTCTGAACCAATTCTGGGCTAATTTGGGATAGGACTCATGGCAGGTTTGCATTCACATAGGAGAATTCCTTCCAAACTATGTCTCAATTGCATAATGGTCGGTACTTGTATCATTTAAAAAAACCAATATTCAAAATTGCCTATAGACACTACCAGTCAAGTATTTGGACACGCCTACTCAAATGTTTTATTCAGTTTTAGTATTTTCTACTGGTTTATTTTAGCCCTATCACGAGTTCATATCCCAGTAATGCAACAAGCAATCTATGGCATTTGTCAGTTCCCACCATCACATGACTGCTGCGCCTCGGGGAAGGTGAAGGCTTCATCCGAGACGCGTTGAGCCAGCTGCATCTTTTTGACTGCTGCTCATGGCTGCATCACAAGACCGCTTAACACACTTGGAGAAACCACTGTCTACCGCCTTCCGCATACATGAGCTCACAGAGAGCCAGGATTAGCTAGTGTCACTCTGACATGGGAAAGAGAGTGAGCACCTCTCCCAGCCAGAGATAGCAGATGATATCTTCGTGATTCAAACTCTTGGCATCTTCTCAATTAGCGTCACGTTGGAGGTTTTACGTAAAGGCATTAATGTCTGTATTTAATTATTGTCTAATACTCTCTTTATATATTCATTTTATATTCAAAAGATGTTTTGATTACTTGATTCCATCAACATAAAAAAAAAAACTCAAAAGAAAAGTCAAAGCTCCTGGTCAATCCTTTACTCTGTTTTATCTGTGTTAAGTCTGTTTTTTTAGTTCAAGTGCACTTCAGTCAAACCTCATTTCTGTGCGACTTTTGATGAATAAGCATTAATGTGCCTTCTACTGGGTTTTCTGTTTTTCATTTAATACATCAATGAATTTGCAAAAGTGTGTGTTAAATAACTAGCTGTCATTCAGGCACTTGCAACCAAGAAGACTGGATCAGTGCAGTTCGGCCAGTAATTGAGAAAAGAATACAAAAGTAAGTGTTGCACTGAATTAAATTCTATGTTCCTTACAAGTGGATTTTTTAAAAAAAATCGTGCTTGTACTTTTGCTCACATCAGATACAGTGAGGGAGAAATCCGTTTCAACTTAATGGCCATCGTATCTGATCGCAAGATGATTTATGAGCGGAAAATTGCAGAGCTACAGACTCACTTAACAGAGGTAGGAGCTCGCTGATAGGAAGGTTTTTTTTTTTTTTTTAAATGCTTTGTTCAGCTGCTGTTTCCATCAAACAAGAATTGTCATTGTGATCACAGGAAGAGCCAATGGATACAGACCAAAGTGCTAATCTCCTGAGTTCCATCCAGTCAGAGATTGCCAAGTACCAGCTCCTGATTGAGGAGGAGAACCAGAAATTAAAAAAGTATAAAGTATGTTCATATTTTATCCGTTCTATCTTGTTGAAGTCAGTCATGTTTGTGATTTTATATTTCACTCTCAGTCCATTTTCTATGGACGTTCTCACTGTGAAGGTGATATTCCCTTGTGCACATCCCCCCCCTTTTTAAGATTTTACAAGGGTCTTTGAAGACTGTGACGCCCCAGGACATTTCTCTCTTTCCTATTTGAAATTTTAGGTAGGAGAAAAATGTAGTTAAAATGCAGGCATCCTAAGTCTACGGATATATACTTCAGTTAATATTCACATAAAGCATCGGAATGGAGAAATAATTTAATCTCTGTGACTTTGACCCAGGCATGATTGATTCAAACCAGCCTGTTTGGCACAGTGTTTTAGAAACTGCTAAACAGCTTCTCTGGCACACACAGCAATCTATAGAGTTTACACAGAACGGTGTGGAAAACAAAAAACATCCAACCCTAAGCAGCCATGCTGTGGGTAGAAATGCCTTGTTGAGAGAGGTTAGAGTGATGAAAGCCGTCAGGAAGTGTACAATACCTCAAATAACCACTTTTTACAACCGTGGTGAGCAGAAAAGCATCTGCAACTGGATGGCGCACCTAAACTTGAGGCAGATGGACTACAGTGGCAGGTTCATGTTTTTCTTTTCTCCACATTAAAACAAAAATTAAATTTTGGTGTGTGCAGTGAACATTCTCTTGTATCCAAATTCACTGACTCGCATTTAGTATCGCTTGCAAAATCTACTTTTCCAAACTAACCTTAGGATTTTGGGCCAACTTTTTCACAAAATTATTAAAATTCTCAAGGGAGACCCAAGCGCAATAATTTATCCAAAACATTGTGGCAATTTTAAACAATTTGGCTGCCACATGCAGCCACAGCTGTAACTGAAGACTGTTTGGATGATTTTGAGGATGTATGAAAAGGTTATGGCATTGATTGCTGCATAGAGGGTGGAGTTAAGTTCTAATAACTTTCTCAATGCTCATAATAGTGCAGCAGATCACTGAATCAATCTTTCAAACGTTGATACAAGCACCAAATTTGGCACAAATACTCCTTTTCAAGATGGCTGCCATTTTGGCATACGGCTTGCATGCTTTACCACAGAATCTCACCACATGGACCAATTTGGATGACCTTGGTGTCCAAAAGTAGGTTTTTCACTATAGAGAAGCCAAAAATTCAACTCTATGGGCTCTTGTATCATGTGTCTAACATAATCTGCTGAAAACATTAACAGAACACAAGTTGCTGTGAAACTTGTATTTTAACTGTCTTTTATTAACTTTTTGTCCATCACCATCAAGTAGTACTTGTTGCACGGTGGTGTAGTGGTTAGCACGGTCGCCTCACAGCAAGAAGGTTCTGGGTTCAAACCCAACGGCCGGCAAGGGCCTTTCTGTGGAGTTTGCATGTTCTTCCCGTGTCTGCATGGGTTTTCTCCGGGTGCTCCGGCTTCCCCCGCAATCCAGGTTAGGTTGATATGGGACGGCCTTGGGCTGAGGTGCCCTTGAGCGAGGCACCTAACTCCCAACTGCTCCGTGGGTGCTGTTAGCATGGCTACCCACTGCTCTGGGTATGTGTGTGCGCATGTGTGTTCACTGCTTCAGATGGGTTAAATGCAGAGAGGAAATTTCACAAGTGTGTGATGAATGAAGTTGTGCTTTCTTTCTTTTCTGAGGTGTGTTTGAACTAATTCTTACATTTGCAGCTACATGGTGTAGTGAAGGTAAGACCAAAGCGATTTGCACTGTCCATGGCATTCTGACTTGCAAGCGCGCTTGGTCAGCTGTTGCCAACTATCTACAATAGGTTGAAGCGTTGTACAGAAGACCTGGGCTGGGTCTCGAAGGAGAGGCAACAGTGATATGATGCTTGGCTCAAATTCAGAGCCTCTGTTTTTGGAGGCATTGTGGGCTGACCAGGTCAGATTGACTGGTCCATTTGTTTCCTCGGTCACATGGACCTTCTCCAGCCACTCGTATTCGAGTGCCAGTTGTGGTCCTAGCTGGTTGGTGCTCAGATCAGTCATATCACTCTGTGGAGGAGAAGGATTCTTCTTGAAGGCAGGATGGATATTGGTGAAGGAATCAGGAAGTTCTGGAATTGTCTCAACTTTCTCTTCTCCAAACTTCAATGGTTCACGGTCTTTTTGGTCTCTGGTTGGATGCTGGAAAACTGAGATGCTGGTGCTATGGAAAGAGGTGGCTGCAGTGGGTCATGGTCTATATTGTCCATGGTTGCTGTAATGAACAATCTTTTCTGCAGAACTGGTGGACTGATACCCCATCCTCTGTGTATTTGCTCACTGTTGCATCTCCCAACTCTGCGGAGATTTCTAGCACTCTATCATATGAAATACTAATGCCATGATCGTGAAGCACTTCTACCAGCTTCCTCTTTCTGGTCTTGGTATAAACTGATGCCCCCATGTAGTCAAGGAATGGTGTCTCCCAATCTTTGGAGTGTCTGTGGGGCACTGCTGCTTCTTTTGTATCTTGCATAACCGTTGAATTGCAGCAGCTGTGCAATTGCCATGGTCTGTCTTTGAGGCACCAAATCTTAGTTGAGATTTGATGTCAGCCCCATGTTCAACCATGCCCACAAACTGAAGGGACTGCATGGAACTGACTCTTCAATACATCCCTCATGGAAGTTGCCATCAAATGAAGACTTGTGGTTGAGCATGTGTCTCCTCAAGATAGGCCTGTCACGATGATAAATTTTGTTGGATGATATATTGTCTCAGAAATTATTGCGATAAACGATATTATTGTTGACATCTTTTCAAGACAATTTTATGCCACTAGTAAAATAATAATCATGCAAATACCCTTTCAAAGAACAGTAAACTTTAAGTCAACTTATTCAACAGTGGAACGTAAAAAATAAATAAATAAATAACCTAAAGAAATAAAACAATCAAACAAAACCACTCAACCAAAACAATAAATAAAATTCAATCTATGGCTCTTGAAAATTGCACTTAAAGGTCATAGGCAATGGTCTGAGGTGAAACGTAGAATATCAACTTTCTTGTCTAGAAGAATGACCTAAAAAGCTAATTCAGTCTTCCTAGTGTCTAATTTGCACCCTAAAATTGAATAAAACGGTTAAAATATACTGTTTTGCCCAATTTCCGAAGATTTGTTTACATCTCACTTATGCGCACTTTCACTGCCAGGGGACCGTCGTCGTGATGTCATTTAAGCCAAACGGACTGGGAGCGGCTCTGTGTTTACTTGGGAACCAAGCACACGTGTACGGACTTTGTTCGTGAGAGGTTGTGTAAAATGTCTGAAAGCAATAGCGATTTTGAAGTAGGAACTCTCCAAATTAAATATTGAGAGGTGAAACCATATATGTATGAACCTGTGGCCGTTGCGAAGCAATCGGTGAACGTGGCTCACTGGTTTGACCGTGCGGCCTCGGAATCGGACAGTGACTCGGCCGACTCTGATCGCGGTGACGCTGGACCTCAACAAGACTCTCGCCCAAATGATTTATCCTGGTAGTTATGATAAATTCCTACTTTGCTTGTAATACTAAATAAGAGCTCTTTTGAAGAATAATTAAACCGCCCTCCCTAGTGGATATAGGTCACGATTACTTGACAGTGCACCGGTAGGCCACATTAGCTTGCCATCCACGGCATTATACTATTTATAGCCTACTCTAAGCGAGGAAATGTCCCTTTTGTCTCATTTCCACAATGATTGTACAGGATCCCTCAGAATTCTTGACTTGTCAATTGCAGGCAAAGGTAAAAATGTTTACCTCCAATCTTCTCCTTTTTGGCTTGAGCGTTGCTGGTCCGTTTCTTCTTTGCTTGATTTTGTTTCACACACACAATCCACTCTCTTTGCCTCTTATCCTTTTCTGGAAAAAGCCAACCCTCTGGCTTCACACGCACAATCCACTCTCTCCGCCTCGTCTCCTCTTCCTGAAAAAAAAAAAAAACAACCTTCTGGCTTCACGCACACAATCCACTCTCTCTGCCTCGTCTTCTCTTTCAGAAAAAGCCAACAAAAAGCTCTACCTCTTCTCCTCTCTCGGAAAAAGGTAAAAACTTCTTCCTGAACCGGTCCCGTTGTTACAGTTCACTGCACAACAATAAGGCATGGTTTTTCTTTGGAAATTCCCGAATGCACGTCTGCACTCAAGCCAAATGGCAATGCAAGTAAACGGAAGTGGACTCAACTCAAGCGGTTTGTTTGTCTTGAATGACGTCACACGCCGAGTGGTCACGAAAATTGTCGAACAGAAATTGACTGTGATCCACACTAACTTATTTTAATGATTACTTATTAACAATACTTCTTGGGACCAGAAGAAAATTACAGAGGGTTTTTTAACATATAAAGTTTCAAATGTGCATAAATTGAAAACCATTGCCTATGAACTTTAAACACACAATACAAGTTACATGTATTAATCTAAATGCAGGTAAACAATGTGTTGTTGATTTTTTTTTTTTATCCAAATGAGAGTCAGAGCTTACCCATCTGTGTTCTTGCTTCTTGAAGGCCAATTGTTTTTGAAACAATCTGACTTTCAGTTGTTTGTTCAGTTCTCTGTTCATTCACTTCTTCCATGTAAGGGAGAGATGGCAGCAATATCCAATTTAGAAATCAAACGACTGCTTCACTCATTCACTTTTCTTCATACTGTGTATTCTGCCATTACTGCTTGGCTCAGGCAATTACTAAAACCCAGGACGGAACGGGACATCACCAGTTTTAGCAACAACTGCAGGGAGCTCACTGGCTGAGCGATATGTCCCGTCCCGTCCCAGGTTTTAGCAACAGCCCTTGGCTCACTCCGGGAGGACTGGTGCAACTGAACTCACTTTCCTTTTAAAAAAAATAAAAAATAAAATAAATACTTTCCTTTTCTTGTAGTTTTCTTTTCCTTTAATAGTTGGTACTGCACCCTCTTTCAATACGAACTTATAGCCAACACTCCTCAACAAATCAGAGGTCTTGTATGAGTCTTCAGTAAAATGTGCAGAGCAGAGAAGAGACCACTTCATAGCCACCCAATGTGCCTATGAACTTCTCGCAAAACGCGTCCAAATCTTTGCAGTTTGAACATTCTTGGGCCATGAATGCAACGTAAATCCGCCTTCTGTCATGTTGCTGCACTGGCCAAAAACACATCTACATGGCATGGCAATAAATTAGCTCAAAATGGAGGATTGGAGTTGCAGTCAGCTCTGTGTTTTAGCATCGCGGAAATGGTGATTCCTGCTGTGACGTTATGGACGTCAGGGTCATTCACTCAGACCACTACCTATATGAATCACTTTAATCATAAAAATTACTATATTAGATTTCTTGTTAATGCTTAAAACTATTCCTGTGCCATTCTTGAGGTCTCAAGGCATTTATAAACGAAAGTGAGGCCATGGCTCTGCATATATGCTTTAAGGAGTTCTGTAATCCTTTCCATTGTTTCAACTGACAGCTCTCTTGTTGCGGCCATGTTTCCTGTCAATCAGCCAGGTGCAACAGCTTTTTAAGGTCTACAAGCACTCTCTTTTAACTGTAGACTAATTTGTATATTTTGGCTTGGGCGAGTATTTGTTTCAGAAATGCAAGTTATAGGGTGACCCCGTACTTTTTTCCTGATCATTGAGTGATTCCATATTTTTTTTCCTCTACTTGATCTTCAAAAAAAGTGCCATTAATTTCAACAATTTCATTTAATTTTTTGAGGCATATTTTACAAAGTCAGAATGTTCAGCAGTTAAATAAAATAATTTTGTGTCATATCTGTGATTTGTTTTTTTTGCTACAAAGTAAAACAGCTGAACGAACATCCTCCAAGAATAGTGATCCCATATTTTTTGCCAGAGGTTGTATAATGTAGGCAAAAGGCAATACTAAACAGTTGTGGAAAAGTATTGATCAACTCTCAGGAAAAGAGTGCCCCAAGAGTGTTCCCATATAGCTTTGAATAAATTGGACTACACAAGATGATAGTCTAGTGATCGCCAATAGTTTTAATGATTATTGTTTTAATTCTGTTTGGGAACTGGGTGGCAATCCTACAGTAGCACAGTCCCCCATGGTTTTAACTAACAAAACTATACTGACTTTTAACCATGCAGATGATGAGAAAGTAAATAAAATTCTCTAGACATTATCAAACTCAAGCGCAAAAGATACTTGGGAGCTTGATACTCTTTTTTTTTTTTCTCAAGAAATATAAAGACATTTTAACTACCTCCATCACTCACATTATAAACTGATCACTGGAGGAAAGCATATTCCCTAGTATATTAAAAAAAAAATCACCATTGTAACCCTTCTTCATAAATCAGGTGATAGACAGGAAGTAAGTAACTTCAGGCCCATCAGTATACTACTTGCCATTTCAAAAATGGTTTTAAAGGTTGTGGCTGAACAGCTGATAGCCCACCTAAGTGATTCAGTGAATAAAATCTACTGCATCCTATGCAGCTTGGTTTTCGAGCAAATTATTCAACAGAAACTACATGTTGTGATTTCACTGAAGTCATTAAGGCTAGTCTTAATAAGGGAGGGGTGGTGGGTGCTGTATTTTTGGACCTGCATAAGGCCTTTGATACTGTAAAATCACTCAGTACTCCTCTCTAGGTTATCTAAATTCTGTCTGCCTATCAATTTACTAAATCGGATTATGTCTTATTTATGTGGCTGCTATCAGTGTGTCTAGATAAAAGACAAAACATCATCACCTAAGAGCTTGTACCATGGGAGTGCCACAAAGTTCCATCTTGGGGCCATTGTTGTTCAGTACATACCGGTACATCGATGGTCTTCCATCTGTGTGCGATGGTGTGGAAATCTTGATGTATGCTGACGACACAGTCTGATATGTACATGGCAAAAATGCTGAACAACTTGCTCCCAAACTGACATCTACCATGCAAAAATTTGTTAAGTGACTCAGCAATTCATGTCTTACTTTGAATACAGAGAAAACAGTGTCCATTTTCTTTCTGATTAAACAAGTCAAGTCAAGTTTATTTGTATAGTGCTTTTAACAATAGACATTGCTGCAAAGCAGCTTTACAGAAAATTAAAGCCTTTAAACATGAGCTAGTTTTATCCCCAATTTATCCTGAATGAGCAAGCCTGTGGTGACAGTGGTGAGGAAAAACTCCCTCGGATGACATGAGGAAGAAACCTCGAGAGGAACCAGACTCAAAAGGGAACCCATCCTCATTTG
>JAPFFA010000007.1:52833015-52843131 GCA_026153275.1 Sciades herzbergii | reverse complement strand
CCCGCAACCGCCAAGAGTGGAGACGGACCATACTGGCCTTATGTCCCACTAGGGATGAAGAGGCCTAAGTAAGTAAGCCAACACCCTCTCCTACTTTGGCCTCCCCAGCTCCCATGGAGGTCTATCAGTGGAGTCTATCTATCTATGGAGGCTTACAGTGGTCTGAGAGAGACAGGAGACACCATGAGGGCCTCCGTTTCTACTGTGGTGAGTCCAGTCATCAGATTGTTAAGTGCCCTGTTCGCCCACCACGGGAGAATCAGACCCACTAAGTAACCAGCCTTCTTAGCCCAGTGAGTTCTGAAGCCATTCACAGGTCTCACTCATTTAAGGTACCTGTTGTGTTAAAACTGTTAAGATTCGACCCATATTCTCTCAGGGGCAGAAGGAAATTTCATCAGCGGCTCGATCATCCAGAAATTCCACTTGTCCACTGACAAACTCCAAAGACCACTCAAATTAAAAGCCATTGATGGGGGGTCCCATTGGTGACGGGCTCAGTACTGCATGCACATCACCCCTTGAAATTCAGCTGGGAGCAATCCACTCTGAGCTCATTTCCCTGTTTGTCACCCATACTGCCCATCATGACCTTATTTTGGGATTCCTGTGGCTTCAGCTTCATAATCCTTTAATAACTTGGCAACAAAAATAAATCCTCCAATGGTCCCCATCTTGTTTCCAGAACTGCCTGAAACTCCCCCAGCTCGTGCTCATGTCCACTTCTGTGGAGAGCCCTCTGCCCGATTCACAAGATAATGTTCCTTCATGCTACCTAGATCTCAAAGAAGTGTTCTGCAAGGGTAAAGCCAGTGGAATGCCTTCTCATCATCCCTACGACTGTGCCATAGACCTCCTCCTAGGTACAACTCCTCCTCACAACCGTATCAACCCCCGTCCATAACTGAACAAGCTGCTATGGAGGAGTATGTTCAGAAGGCATTGAAACAAGGGTATATTAGGCCATCAACATCTCCAGCTTCAGCTGGCTTCTTCTTTATTGAGAAGAAAGGGAGAGTTCTCTGCCCATGTATTGATTATTGAGGCCTCAATCAGATCATTGTCACCCCTATCCGCTTCCATTGGTGCCTTCAGCTCTGGAACAGTAAAGAACAGCCAAGATCTTCTCCAAACTAGACCTCCATAGTGCATATAAACTGGTCAGGATTCGAGAGGGTGATGAACGGAAGATGGCATTTAGCACCACTAGTCACTTGGAATATTTGGTCATGCCTTATGGCCTTTCTTGTGTGCCAAGTGTCTTCCAGTGCCTCATTGACAGCATGCTCAGGGACATCCTGTGGAGGTTTGTAATTGCTTACATCAATGACATCTTGATCTACTCCCCAGATGAGGATGCCCATCATGAACATGTCAGGCCAGTGCTCTTCCATTTGCTCAAGAATCATCTGTATGTCAAAGGTGAAAAATGTGAGCTCCACGTCAACCAGATTTAATTTCTTGGATATATCATCAGCTCAGAGGGTGGCTTTGGGCAAAGTCTCAGCGGTCACGTCATGGCTCACTCCCACGTCAATGAAGGAGCTACACCATTTCTTGGGGTTTGCAAACTTTTATCAATGCTTCATTCATGGGTTCAACATGAACGCCATTCCTCTCACAACTCTGCTGAAAAATGGACCACGTCACCTCCAGTGGAACCCAGCAGCCAAAGATGCATTCAACCGGCTCAAGTCTGCCTTCACTATGGCCCCTATCTTTCAACATCCAAACCCTACAAAGCTGTTCATTGTGGAGGTAGATGCCTCAGAGACTGGAGTAGGAGGGGTTCTCTTTCAGTGTCTTGGGGAAAAGCCCAAGCTACATCCCATCGTCTTCTACTCCAAGTAGTTTGCCCCAACCGAACGAAATTATGACATTGGAAACCTGGCCATTAAACTAGCCATTAAACCGGCACTAGAGGAATGGAGGCACTGGTTGGAAGGCACTGTATACCCTTTCACAATCCTCACTGACCAACAGAACTTGAAGTACCTAAAGACAGCTAAATGTCTGAATCCTCGTCAAGCCAGATGGGCCCTATTCTTCACCTGATTCCAGTTCATGTTATCCTACTGCCCTGGCTCCAGAAATACTAAGGCTGATGCCCTTGCCATCCTTAACATGTCGACTCACACATCCGAACCCACTCCCATTCTTCCACCAGCCTGTTTTGTACAAGCTATCACTTGGGACATCGACAAAGAAATCAGGCAATCTTAACTGGGTAACCCACCTGAGAACTGTCCTCCCGGACTCATGTATGTGCCACCAAGACTCAGAGGCAAAACTCATCACATGGGCTCACTCCTCTCCAGCTACAGGGCATCCCAGCAGCCATCACACTTACCAGCTTCTGAGGAGCAAGTATTAGTGGGAGAACATGGTCTCCGATATCAACCACTTTGTCTCTGTGTGCTCTGCCAGTGCACAAGCCAAAGTACCTTGAACTCCACCTGCCAGTAAACTCTGTCCTCTCCCGGTACCCCAACAACCCTGATCACACATTGCCATTGACTTTCTCACCAACCTACCTCAACCCCAAGGCAATACAGCAATCCTGGTGATTATAGACTGGTTGTCCAAGGCACTCAATCTCATCCTGTTACCCGGCCTATCCACAGCATTTGAAACTGCAGAACTGTTGTTCAATCACATTTTCCACTATTATGGTATTCCTGAAGACATTGTTAGTGACTGGGGTCCCTAGTTCATCTCCAGACTGTGGTCCAAATTCACGGACAGGCTAGGAGTATCAGTAAGTCTCACTTCAGGATATCACCCTCAATCCAACGACCAGATGGAGCATGTGAACCAAGAGGTGGGTTGCTTCCTCCAAATCTTCTGCATGAGGAACCAGACAGACTGGGCCTGATTCCTGCCCTAGGCTGAATATGCACAGAACTTGCTAAAACATTCTGCTACTCAGTTAACCCCTTTCCTATGCATTCTAGGCTATCAACCACTACTTTTCCCTTGGGACAATGCACCCACTCAGATCCTGGCAGTAGACTCTTGGTTCTAGAGGAGTCAACAGGTATGGGAAGAGGTCCATCAGAGACTGGAGCACATCGATTCAAAGTACAAACAATATCCCAACAAGCACAGAGGGGAGACCCCAGAGTATGCCCCAGGGGACCGAGTGTGGGTATCCACTAAAGACTTGAGGGAACCCAACACCTGCAAGAAGCTTCAAGCCTGATACATCGGCTCATACAAGGTAGTATGCAAGGTCAACAAGGTCTCCTACAAGCTCGAGCTCCCACATTCCATATATCATGCTTAAAACCTGCTATCCAAGGTCCCCTAGCCACAGACACACCCACCCAAGAACCTCCCTCCCTAGCTCTAGAAGGTGACCCCATTTACCAAGTTAATAAGGTCCTCAACTCCCAATACAGACAAGGGCAACTTGAATACCTGGTCGACTGTGAGGGGTACGGCCCAGAAAATTGCAGCTGGGTTAGCTCCAAGGACATCTTAGACCCCCTCCTCACTCAAGAGTTCCACAGGGAGCACCTAGACAAACCAGCACCAAGGAAGAGAGGTCGCCTAAGAAAAGAAGTTGCTCCCAGAGGGAGCTCCTTGGGGGGGAGGTCTGTCAGTAACTGGGCTGAAAACCTGAGTTCGGAGCAGCATCCAAAACATAGCCACTCTGGAATACACTTCCCAAGTGCCACAGTGCCCCTTGTCACCAGAATTCTAACCTCTGACCCAATTTACCAGCAATCACATTCCCTATATAAGCTCAGCTCTCATACTCTGACTTTACGAAGTATCGTTCTGTGTCCCCGTGCCTGACTTTACCGAGCCATTTGACTATCTGCCTGACTTCCATTATTGAACTCTGTTTACATTAATTTCTGACTTCGTTCTCTCACCTGATCTCTGATATTCTGTTCACCAATCGAATGGCCCTTGCCTGTCCCTGACTACGTCTCCAGTTTCCTGATTTGGCTTTGTTTATAGTTTGCGACGCACCTGCTCTCCCCTGCATTTGCATCCATAAGTGCCTGCACTCTGACAATCTACTTAGTTCCCAAACATTTACAGAGTGTTCTTAAAAGTACAGCTGATGCAAGATAATGGTAAACATGCCCCTGTTCCAACTTTTTTTTTAATATGTTCCCCATCTTTACTTCTGAGGGACTCAGCCTCTCTGGGATGCTCTTTTTTTTTTTTTAACCAAATCATGTTACTGACCTTTTGGTAATTAATCTAACTTTTTTTTAACATTACACAATATTTCCAGTTTTTTGTTGCCCCGTCCCAACTTTTTTTGAAACATGTTGCTGGCACTAATTTCAAAATAAGTATATATATTTTTCAAAAAGAAAGACGATTTTTCGTGTCAAAATTTAATATGTTGTCTTTGTCCTATTTTCAATGAAATATAGGGTTTCCATGATTTGCAAATTATCACATTCTGATTTTATTAATGTTTTACACAGCATCCCAACATTTTTGGAATTGGGCTTGCTGTTAGATAGCTAAATCCAATTAAAACAATGAGTCATGAAAACTTGAGATTGTAAATTAAACTACTACACAATTTGCTTAGTTTAAAATAAAGCAGTTGAGTACATGTAAATACAGTTTCAGTGAATTGAAGTTTGGTATTTAAGTTGGTTTAACTTGAACATAGTAGTTTTCTCCAGTTTGCATTACTTAATTTTTAGGGCAATCAGTTGCCTCATTTTTTTTTAAAGTAATGTCATCTTATCTGGACTTAGAGTGTATCTATAGTAACAACTGGCAGTGGCAGATTCAGCATCTGAGGGCTGTCCTAAGATCATTGAGATGGGTAGGACTCACAGCCAACCCAAAGAAGTGTGTGATTGGATGAATGGAAGTGGCATACCCAAATTGATAAGACAGCAGCAGCTGCAGCTTGCCCGAGTAGAAAAAAAGAGGTTAGACAGTTAGGCTGGCTGGCTATTATTGTAGGTTTGTGCCTAATTATTTGGATGTCACTAGCCCACTGACTGAACTCACCTAAAAAGCAAGCACCAGATTCATTTCTGTGGACTGAGCCATGCCAGCAGGCTTTTATTCAGATTAAAGCTGCACTCTTACACTTTCCTGACTTCTCTCCCAGTTTTGAGTTGCAGACTGATGTGTCGGACAGAGGGTTAAGGGTCGTGTTGTCCCAGGTGTAGGAGGGGGAAGATCATTCCATGCTGTACATCAACACAAGCTTTTGGTACAAGAGACAAAACTGCATGAAAGATGCCAACACGTGGATCATTTGTTGATATCTGGCAGTTCAGCCATTTAAGTTCAAGATGGTCCACAGGCAGGGGTCACAAATGGCAGTGGTGGATATCCTCTCTCGGCAAAGAAGGGGGAGTCCAGCGGCACCCCAGATGGCTCCATGGCCTGAGTCGTGCGGTTAGGATATGTGGAAGTGGAGGCATGGTCAAGCCCTGGTTAGTGAAAGCTAGGAGAGGTGAGTGGTAAGGACTTACATCTGTGAGGGACTGGTACTAATCAGTGTTCTGTGTAGCAGTGAGCAGCAACAAAGAAGGGCGGGATGAGAGCCATGAGGAAAAGAAAGAGCACAGAACTACTATATGTGCGCGTTTTTGTGCAAAGAGAAATAAAAGAGCTGAAAAGCGAACGTGCAAGAGAAAAAAATGCACCCTTCTTAATTTTGCACACCTGCCTCCCACCTCTTCATTCCCTCATGGATCCATGGATTTGGCCACCTAGATTGCTTGATATCACACCCTGCAATTTGTTTCTTTACGGATTTGTCAAATGTTGTGTATAACACTTGGGCGACAGATAATGATGATCTGAATGCAAGAATCACAGTTGCTGATGTGGTTATGTTGTTGTCATCCGAGTTTGCATCAATCTAGTGGTTATTTACTCACATTCATCCTAATTATAGTGAACATTCAGATGGTGCAAGCATACAGTAACTCTGTGTGTGTGTGTGTGTGTGTGTGTGTGTGTGTGAGAGAGAGAGAGAGAGAGAGAGAGAGAGAGAGAGATTGAGTTCTGACAAGATTGACAGTGATTTTTTAAGCAAGTCACTAAGAACAAGATTCTTAGCCACCACTGAAAAAGCTGAGTGTTTGCCATATACCTTCCAAATGGCTCCCACCTGATGACCTACAGTTAACAGAAAGTGTGAATAGAGGAGTGTGCATGTGTGACAAGGAGATAAATAGTGCATGTGAAAGCGTATGAAGCCCATCTATTTTTAAATGTGGGCTTTTCAGTCACTGAGTGGTTTGTGAGATGAGAGGTAGCTGGTGGCAGGTAGTTGTTAGCCTTCATGTAGTGACCAGTCGGCCTGGCTGCCTTCCACTAATGTTTCCACTTCAGTTTAACTGTTCATTACTTGCTAAACCGCACTGCACACATATCTCACTCTGCAACCACACAATCTGTCCAACAGTTGTTCAGCACAACTGAGGCTGATCATTTGTTGACAGTTAGCCAGGAAAGCAGATTTCCTAATAAAAAATGTATCGCAACAGTATTTGGTATAGTGATCCCTGAAAGGGTAAAAGAGCCAAAAGGTATTGTTGTTTAGGTTAAGATAGGATCTGCCATTATCTGACCCATTTTTGTCACTCCATAGCAAGAAATTTGATTGTCGTTTGTTGGAAAGTTTAATACTGCACATCTACATATTTATCAATGCATTATTAACTACTGCAAAGGAATGGTGCAATATATAAGAATGCTAATAACCATCTATAAAATATGGGAAATAATTACATTTGTCTACATATAAAATAATTATGGACATGTCACTAGGTCATAGTTCACGACAAATAATCATGCAAAAAAAATACTCAAGTTTCTCCCTGAGGTTAGTAAATATGACCAAGGAATAAGGGGTTCCATGCCAAGAAAATTATATCTTTGCTAAATATGTTGAAAAGAGCAGGTTTATGTAATATTTATTATTATGAAGTTATTCTAAATCAGATATAATATCATCATTTGGCCTGTTTTTAGATGCTTTTACACATTTCAAGCTTAAGATTTTCTTATTCTACTGGTAAATTATTTTGTGTCATTCTGGAAATTAATTTTTAAAATTAGAAAAAAAAATCTACCAACAGAAGAAGACTGTTTCAAACATAAAATTAGTATAAACGTCACCTTATCCAGTGTCAACCAGATGAGGGTGGGTTCCCTTTTGAGTCTGGTTTCTCTCAAGGTTTCTTCCTTATGTCATCTCAGGGAGTTTTTCCTTGCCAACTCTGGCTCTGGTTTGTTCATTAGGAATAAATTTCTTAATTCATATATGTAAAATTTATATCCAGAATTTATACATTCTTATATATTGATATTATATATTCTGGAAAGTTTCATGGTGACAGTGTCCATTGTTAAAAAGCACTATACAAATAAAATAGAATTTAACTGAAGAAATATCCAGAAATAGGATCAATAATATTATATTTGGTTGTTGTAATCTTATAATAGTAACACTAGATACATTTGTCCATATTCAATTATTTATTTATTTACTTATTTTGTGCAGTGTTGTTGGGAATTGCAGTAAAACATTTCAAGTTTCCCTTTGACCTCCTGTTGATCACACAGGGTTAAAAAGTTGCATCACTGTAGATGCACCAGAATGGAAAAATAGGCAACTAGGTTGGAACGATGACTAAATTGAGCTGTAAGCACCAAGAATACAATATGAGGCTCTAGCACTATAAGTGTTGCAATCAGATAGAACTGCAAGCTTTATCTGAACAACTTATTAATCCACATATTTGGACATGTGAAGAAACACATGCTGATGCTGTAACAGAAAAGGCTGCTACAGGTTTTCATTGCATGCAAACTGTGTAATCTAATTGAAAACACATTGAAATTCCCTCTAAAAAAGACTGTATTTGTTTATATACTCACTGCTCACTTTAGTAGGAACACTTGTACCCCCGCTTATTCATGCAATTATCCAATCAGCCAATCACGTGACAGCAGCGCAATGCAGAAAATCATGCAGATACAGCTCAAGAGCTTCAGTCACTGTTCACATCAAACAACAGAATGAAGAAAAATATTATTACAGTGACTTTCACAGCGACATGGTTTTTGGTGCCAACCGAGAACAGGAATCTGGACAGTTGAATATTGGAAAAAGACAAGGTGAATTTTTTTTCAATCTCTACCTATTTAGTTTAAAAGCCACTGAGATCACATTTCTTCCCCCATTCTGATGTTTGATGTGAACGCTAATTAAAGCTCTTGGCCTGTATCTGCATGGTTCTATGCATTGTGTTGCTGCCACATGATTGTCTGAATTGCATGAATGAGCAGGTATACATGTTTGTATTAAAGTGACTGGTGAGTGTATATTAAAGTAAGATCATATACTAATTGCATTATGCATTATAAATGTTTGTGTTTAAAACATTGCAGGCATTTGGTAAATACAGACATAGAGAGTAACAATGTAATACAGGCACCTTTAAAATTCTAGACCATATTTTTAGATATATTAGTGAATGCTAACTCGCTAACATTACAACACAGGCCTGCATTGGACTTTGAACAGTAGCTCTTAGGCCCAAGAAAGTCACAGTTTCAGAATTTGACTCAAGACATCTGCTCAACCATTTGATGCCTGACTAAATTACTTTTACGTGAGACCTTGTGTGAGATAAAATGCAATAAATTAAATAAAAGATAAATGAAAAAAATCCTTAATACTAAAATAGTATGGACTTATTCGCTCATTATCCCTTATTATATTCTGCTTTGCCTTCTGTTTTAAAGTGAAAAGAATGAGAATGAGAAGAATGAGAGTCTTATGAAATGAGGTCGTCTAAGAGTGGTGGGAACTCCAAAACAGGAAGTGGTTTCTATTTTCTTGAAAAAGAAGCAAAGTATGATTGGTTTTACTGTACACAGCAGTGTGCAACACTACTGCAATCATGCTTTCACACTCACTACACAATGCACCCATACATACCATGTATGCAGGACAGCACTTATAAGTGAAATGTCATGTGAAAGTGTAGGTTTGCTGTTGATAAATCAACTTTCATGACCCATGTTCTACTTTGTGTGCATGTGTGCTATACATGTTTGTGAATCTACACCTGAAGGTCAGGTTATGCTCTGTAAAACCATTGGGTTCTAAGGAACTTCATGGTGTTATTATGAGTCATTGATAGCAGTGCAAACAATCACAGAAAAACTAAATAGGTGAGTCACTGTGTGATACCCCCTCTCACACACAAACCACAGCATTTTACCCCTATTCTGAGGATGTAGACTGGACACCCCCACAATTACCACACCAGTATCTCAGGTTTATAACCCATTGCACCCTTTTCTCCACCTGTGTATCCCTTCTTCATCACAGACATCTGCTGAAAAATGTTGAGCACTACTGGAGCACTACTGAATATTTTTTTCAACCCATTATTCATCAGATAACCATTAATAATAGCCATTTAACTGAATTCCACTCAAATATCCCGTAAACCACTGTTAGCTAAATCTAAATACATAGCTAAATAAAGGCTCCCTACTCCCTAAGTATCAAGCATGAAATAATGAGTTTTGTGTAATTTAAGATACAGTATGTACAAGGCATTTAGGATCTAGCCTCATCTTGGGCAACCTCTGACCAATTAAAAGAAAAAAAAAACTTGAATAAATGAGTGGAGCAAATGTTGTAAAGCATGATACAATTAAGCAATTAACATTCTACCATACTCCTTAACATAAAGATAACATTAGACAGGACATTTATTAGCTGCAAATAAATGTGATTTTGGATCAAGATGGTGAGATTAAAAAAAAATATCCAAGTATCTTTGAAGAAGGGTTCATTATTACAGTGCAGATGGCAGAATTTTCAACTATGTAGTGTTTTAATAACGACTATGGTTTCTCTCAAGATTTCTTTGCATGTCATCTCAGAGATTTATTTTTCTCACTGTTGCCTCTGACTTGCTCATTAGATATTTAAATATAATTTTTCTGATTTCTATAAAGCTGCATAGCAACAATGTCCAATATTTTTTTAAACTTTATAATTTAATATAAGGGTGGCACGGTGGTGTAGTGGTTAGCGCTGTCGCCTCACAGCAAGAAGGTCCAGGTTCGAGCCCCGTGGCCGGCGAG
>JAPFFA010000007.1:52490438-52507508 GCA_026153275.1 Sciades herzbergii | reverse complement strand
CCACTCAATGGTTAAGACAGATGTTATCAAGCCTACCATTGGAAAGAATTACTTACATACTGAAGGCTAAACAACACCTATTTGAATGTATATGGAGGCCCTTCATTGAATATGTCAAGGACTCAAACTTTTCGCTTGCTTTTCAGTATAAGGTATGTGTATTTTGGAGTTATAGCCCCTCCGGAGAAAAATCCACCAGCCGCCACTGATACTAATTACTCTTGCAGATAATTATTCTGCAAATGTAGCTTAAACTAGATAGGGTTACACATTGTGTAGGTTGCCCAAAGTCAGCTGGGATTGGCTCCAGCTTCTGCTGCGACCCTGACGGATAAGCAGTATAGATATTGGATGGATGTAGCTTAAGCTCATGCTCTTCTCTAGAAGTCTCTTTTTATGGCCAGTGTGTGTAAATGAGGAAACAGTTACTTGTAATGAGCAGACAAGCTATGTTTTTGCTGAGATTCTTGGCATCACCCACATCATACAAACTTGCCCATCAATCTTATTTATACGGTGTGTAACAACAGACATGGACAACGCAGCTTTACAGAAAAGTGGATATATATTTATAACCCTAATGATCAAGCAAGAGCTGAGAGTAGTACCATTAAACTCTGCAATGACATGAGGAAGGAAGCTGCAGAAGAACCTGACTCAAAAAGAAACCCATCCTTTTCTGGGTGACATTTGATCATGTGATTAGAGGATACAATTGTGGAAGAGTATTGTTTTATAAAAGTAAAAAAAAAAAAAAAACAGCCCCGAGTGTGTTGAAAGGATGTGTTGTATGAGCATCACATCTTGAATGATTGCAGTATAGTTCTCACTCAGTCGGGGTGAATCCAGAGCCTATCCTGGGAATACTGGGCATGAGGTGGGAATACACCCTGGCTGGGATATCAGTCCATCACAATGTACTATTCACACACTCATTCATGCCTGTGGACAACTCCGCATAGGCAGCAACATGAGTTCAGGCTCAAATCCAGGACCCAGGAGCTGTGAGGCATCAACCCTTCCTCTGCTGTACCCTTGTGCCATCTCTGCAGTAGAGTTTTTACCTTTAAATATACAATATCTAAGTAAAGTTATCCACTGCTGTCCAGGTAAGTCTTGGGCATACACTGTTTTTGGTAAGCACAATTGTATACCACATTTATTAAAAAAAACAAAAACCTTTAGGTAGTGGAACAGTGAGAACATTTGCAATATTATGCTGTAAAAGGTGGCAAAGTATAATAAACTACTGTCTCTGCAGAAATTCTAAATCTATTATATAAAAAAAATAACCACGGATATTCATAAGGCTTTGGTGATCTCTCCATTAGAACTTACCTTTTCTTAGTTTATGCTCCCAAATCCATACATTTTCAAGGAATGGTATAACTTTCCTAGTTTAGTAGCTTGTGCGCGGGCGTGTGTGTGGGGTGTGGGGGGGGGGGGTCATTTATCTGACAGCAGATCCAAGAACTGGTTAAAATGAACTGGGGTGTCAAACTCATTTTAGCTAATGGGCTGTATTATTACCCTGGTTATTTCATGTAGGACAAATCCTAAAATTAGTTCAATACCCCAATAACACATGAACTTCTCTTAGACGTGCTTACTTTTCAGCATTTTACCCAAAAGACACATTCTGAATGCATGGATTAAACATACAGTACATCTACAAAACAGATAAACAGCCTGTGATTAATAAAAAAAAAAAATCATTTTATCATAAATCATTTTACCCACCCAACCCCCTGCAAAAATGGGGGGGGGGGGGGGGGGGGGGATGGAAAAACTGATAACTGCCTGTAGTGCCCTCTCTAGAGCTGTAGGCCCAATTTATGGGGGGCAGGAATGCTCTCATGACATTTTTCATCAACGCAATTGCGGTTTTAGAGAAAGCCAGAAAACAGAAATGGAGAAAACTCTCCCGAATCCAGAGTTTCTGTTTCACTGTCTTGTTTCCAGAAGGTAAAAGGAGAAAAACACTACATTATTAGTGCCAATGCTGAAGTTGCTGCTGATCATATTCTGCTACAAGTTTCTTGTATGTGCCAACTTGTCGTGGAGATATTCACAGCGGTTCCTCTCTTGGCTGTAGTTGGGATTAGTCTGTAAAGAAACATTTTACCATAAAGTCCCTTGCCCAAGTATTTGAACTCTCATTGTCACATTACAGCCCGACAGTGAAATGATCTTGAAATTATATATAAAATGGAATTCAATTAATTTTTATTTGCTTTTAAAAATAGACATCATCACAATGATTGATTGGGATTGTATACAAAACTTGTTTAGGTGTCCATTTTTTAAACTCAGTGAATTACATCACTAGCACATTTTGTCAGTATCTAATTTTAATTGCTCCATTTTGCACCCTAGTGGACCAACACAGACTACCTCTTCCCCCCCCCCAAATATTTCAGTTCAATTACCATCCACAAGAAAATTTTAATTTGGAATACATTTTAAGTTCAGTTGGTGGGCTGGATTAGATCCTTCATCCCCGCAGCCCACATGTTCAACTCCCCTGGGTAGTCCTCAACTGAATCTGCTTCGGAGGAGTTCTGATAACTGCTGCATACCAGTCAGGAACAGTAAACTGTGGAAGATTTCTGCTGGATGTATCTCAACTGCCACTTCATAATAAAATGTCCAGATTAGGCAGAAACCTCAATTTAATAACAGAATTCTATAGTAAACCCAAACAACAGATACTAGAGCAGCATTGGTGAAAGATGAAAGTGGATGTGTCCTAGAGCCAGAATTTGGAAGATGCCTTGGGGAAATTCATGGTACCGAGCAGAGTTTAGAATGTGAACTCTAAACTTAATTCACTTTAGGACTACCCAGGGAAGTTGAACATATGGGCTGCAGGGATGAAGGATCTAATCCAGTACGTCTTGTCCAGAACCCCACTCAAGCAACTTAATCCAAGATTAGAGATCAAGACATTTTGTTTACATAAATTAAGTGCCAGACTTTCACAATATATTTTAACAAAATGTCCCTAGTGTGAGCTAGGATATGAGGCTTTTCTTCATTTCATTGCTTTCAACATTTAATCAGGATATGGTGCTAGATTCTTCAGCTTTAAAAACCGCAAGGACACCAAGAATCACCACCTTTGTAGCAAATTATGAGATACAAACTCTTAAACAGCATTACATACTAACTAAAATCAGTTTGATGGAAGCAGTCAACAATTATCTTGAGGACTAATTGAGGGTAAACAGAAGAATTGTTGCTTGTTGACTTGGACATAACCAATTTATAGAAAAGTAAATGTAGTAGTCATCTTGGAAATGAGGCGCACGTGTGTACACACTCTCTGCTGAAACCAAGTTATTGGATCTAGATCTCCAGGAGGAGAGGTATCCTTTCTAGCCCCATAAAAAGACCTCTTCACTCATTTTAGCATTTCTATATCACTGCATAGAAAATTGGTGCACTTGCACCAAATTCAACAATTTTTTTAATCATGTAACTGAGGAAAACCTTTATCTAGGCTAATCCATGGCATCTAATGAGACTGCAAGAACAAACTAATTTCTAAGCCTTTGCTTCCACCTAGTGAACCAAGTGATACAGTATTTTAAATGCAGGCATCTAAAGTCATTTTCTGAAACGGCACTAAAGTGGTGTTTCTCAGTTCTGGTCCTGGAGTACCACTGCCCTGCCCTTCTCTCCTCTCTCTCACCTACTTCAATGTAGTTCAGGCTACTTCATTCACATCCAGTTGAAGTTGATGAGTAAGGAGCAGGTAAAACATCAACATGGCCATGGTACGTCAGGATCAGGATGAAGAAACATGGCTCTCAAGGAACATTAAAATGACCCCAAAATATAAAAAGGTTTGAGAATTTTATTGAAATTCTAAGACAAATTTCAGTCCCAGTCCTGAACATTTAAAAAAAAAAAAAAAAAAACCCGCTTTGGGTTTTAGCATTAACAGTGAAACTTTTTTCAAAAGCCTTCCCCCCCCTTTTTTTTTTGGTTCAAACAGCAGCACACTGTATCTTGCACTATCCTATACAACAGGTCATTTGGCATATTTGAAGCTAATTGTTTTGACCGCATAACTAAAATCAAAAATACTGAAATTAAGACCAATTGAAGATTGAGGGGAGTCCTAAAATAATGCAAGGATGTAAACCGTGTTCTTGTTTGCAGCTCGCACCAATTAGCTGTAGCACCAATTAAAATCACGTTCAGGAGAAAACAACCCTGGTGGTTTGTAAAGACAAGGTTCTATTAAAATGTAGCTTAATTTAGAAAGGGGCTAAGATTTCTACTAAGTGCTATAAATAGCTCTCTGCCTAACCAGGAACTAACCTACCCAACACAATGCAGTGTCAAATCAAATAAATGCCAAATAAATACTGTAATTAGAAGAAATTAAACCAAATACTAAAGGATCAGTTGCTCCTCACACTGATGGGGAAAACAATGAAGGGTATGTTCTGCTCTCCAGTCTCAAATGTTGACAGATATGCATCTCATCAGGTTTTATTAGAATTGGAATACCCTTCTACAGTAGTAACAAAACTATTGTACAAGTTCTGGTCTTTTTTCCTGAACACATTTCACAAAAGCATGCACTAAGATGGACAGGACAAATGTCTCCTTGCAGCAAAACCCAGGTAAGAGTAACAGCAAGAGGCTGTGCAAAGTGCAGAAATTTTAATATTTAAACATAAAAAGCTCAATATCAGAAAAGATCTTCTGATAAGATTGAACAGTTGAACCATTTCTAGACAGCTGTCAATTTTAAAATCATTCTTAACATCTTTACAGACATAATAGGAGTTGTGACTGGTCTGACTGACTATGTAGATGCAACTGAAAAAGTGAACACTCAGGATGACAAATACTCAGACTGATCCTGCATTATGGGTTAGCAGTCATCTCAAAATGCTGGCACTTAAAAGGTCAGTTACATAACTGCATGGTGTGAATTATGATTTTGGGGGGGGGGGAGAAACCCGTCTTCATACACATTCCTCCAAACTGCAGTTGGTCTAAAGCTCTACATGACCAAAAGGGCTGGCAAATAAAAATACGATACAGCACATATCCAGCTCATACTCTCTGGATCTCTCCATGTGCACACATTCTTGATACTTTAAAGGGATACAGCCATATTTGAGTGATCTTGTATATAATTTACCTGAAAAACATGACTTGAAAACCAAGTCCATCAAGGCTGGTGTAATGCTTCTGCACATATTAAATAGGCTCTTAAATAGGTAACTTCATAATAGAAGGGTGGGCACAAATAGATGGCTGCAATCGTAGCACCTGACTATCACACAGGCTCTTAAATAAGGAAAACGACCACCTTTGGCATAGCAGAATCCATCAAGCCAGAAATTAAAGTCAATAGCATACAGTCAAAGCCTTTACACATAGACACCATTGTCCCACCTGTAGGCATAACATCCATTGCATGGAAGAGACCAATACAATAATCACACACAGTGTAAAAACAGGCTAAACTGGCTTGGTTTGAGATATTCAGGAGAGTCCCTGCATAAGCCAGAGAATAAACTTAATGAACTGCAAACTATAGACTACCTGGAACCAAAGGCAGCATTTGCATAAAATACTGTTTTGTTTTGTGTGTGTGAGTTTTTTTTCCTTTTCTTTTTTAACCTCGGAAAAAAGTTTAGAGCTCATACTGAGGAGTGTACAACAGATCTGGTATAAACCCCCAGGAAGACGAAAGAATAAATATGAGTACCTTCCATTCAATATATAGGGAAACATGATATTTCTCTTAATTTCCTTTAATAAACAAAATAAACTTTGAGAAACCAGTTTCAGTGTTGCCTGCCCCAGTTTATAAAGCAAAAGTGGGGGGGGGAATCCAAGGTCTTCTGTTCTTTGGGAGACCTATGTGCTATTAGAGAGGGAACCAATGCCCAGAAGACTTTTCCATATGCAGTGTAAAACACCACCCACCCAACCCCCTGCAAAAATGGGGGGGGGAAATGGAAAAAGAAAACTGATAACTGCCTGTAGTGCCCTCACTAGAGCTGTAGGCCCAGTTTATGGGGGCAGGAATGCTCTCATGACATTTTTCATCAACGCAATTGCTGTTTTAGAGAAAGCCAGAAAACAGAAATGGAGAAAACTCTCCGGAATCCAGAGTTTCTGTTTCACCGTCTTGTTTCCAGAAGGTAAAAGGAGAAAAACACTACATGATTAGTGCCAATGCTGAAGTTGCTGCTGATCATATTCTGCTATAAGTTTCTTTATATGTGCCAACTTGTTGTGGAGATATTCACAGCGGTTCCTCTCTTGGCTGTAGTTGGGATTAGTCTGTAAAGAAACAATGGGAGACTATGATGAGTATTCTGTACAAACAGCACCTATACATATGAGTATATGTCTGTGGGAGACAATATTGATAAATTTAGCCAGAAAATTTATCTTGATTCCATTTCATTCATTCACAAATGAGCATTGCACATTTTTTTAATGTTGTGGAATGTACAAGAGACAAGCTAAGCCATAAAGTTATTCCTTCAACAATCTGTCCTTCACTCTCTCTCTCTCACATATAACCTATTGTTCATGTTACAGCCAAAGCTACTGTCCAAACTGTGCTGTTATGCACACCTTCTGACCAATCAGATTCAAGAATTAAACCAAGCTGTAATACAAGCCTGCATAAACAATACAAAATCACATGCTGCACAATAAGTAGACTATTCATAAAAATGCGTTTATATTACACAAGTTGAAAAAAAGTTAAGCTAGCCCACACTCCCTTCCCTGAAAAAATGCTCATCTCGATTCAGGAAAGGTCACAGTGGGTTAAAAAAAAATAAATAAAAAAATTTAATAAATGAATAAAAATAATTAAAAAAACCAAAAAAAAACAAAACCTCCACATCCTTTTTTGCATGAGCCAGCACTGGGACTAAAACACATGCATGCACATACAGGTGCTTGAAGATAGCATTTCCTGGCAGATTGGGTTATGGATCAGCGTGTCGACTGGGAAGTTCAATATTCTTTGAATATTCTGAAAGTGGAGAATGCAGGATTGAAAAATATCTGCACTTCAAAGAGCTTCCTGACTTTCTCAGCAAAACTCAGTAATATAAAATAAAATGCACTGTGCTTCTCTCACACAAACACGCTGGAGAGTGACACCAGCAGGGTTGCCAGGATTGTGTGTTTATATGCCATATTGGGCTAGATTTGAAACCACACATCATAAATGTATGTGCAACACAAGGAATTTGTTTCCAATGCAAATACATTTACAAAAGAAGAAAAACACAACTACCCTTTCCGATTCCCAAAGTACTCAGGATGATCTCTGGTCATTTTATGCAGTTTACGAGATGATGCTGGGATGGAAATTGTGTTCAGACCTGACAACCCCCCACACAAAAAATGGTCCATGTTTTGTTTGAAGAATATGTTTTGTCCATGTTTTTTTTTTTTTGTCCATTTTGTGTGTGAATAGATCAAACAATTATTATCCTGTTTCAATTACACTGGTCAACAAATTTTCAGAAGTTGTCTGCTTCAGAGATGAAATTGGCCGTTATGAACTTTGTACTGAATTCAAATATGACAAAACAGCTGACTGGTTATGGCTTCCAAGATATTTAAGACTTCACATTTTATACTTATGTACATTGTGTTGATAGTAACGGTTTAAGTATAAATTGTAAACCTAGGTCTCTTCATGTGTTATGGTCAGTTTACATGATATTTCACCCGTTTTATATAAAAACACTAGACAATCAGCAAAAAGTTTACAAAAATAAGATGCATTATGAACCAAATGGCAAAAAAACAATTATGTACAAGTACCGAATATGTTCAGTCCTTATTCAATGTGTACTCCATGCTTTTTGGCAGCTTGCCTCTTGTATTCATGAAACGGAGCATCTCGTCAAGCAAAGACTTAATCTCGAGTACATAGCACTGTATGATTTTTTTTTTTGAGCTGATATAGGGCAATTTGTTCAGCAGAGTGACTTCTAGAAATAACATATAATGCAATACCGGCTTCAGATTGCATCATTCACTGTTTTGCCAAAAAAGTAAGTACTATCCAAAGCCACTCAGATTTATTCATAGAGTCAATCTTGAAAACTAGAGCCAATGAACAATTTTAAGTTTCATTTTTGTTCTCAGCGACCCAGAATTAGTAAAGTTTGACTGCATTTATTTTGGAAGCATTTTGGCTGTAGATCAGTGTTATTGTACTTTTACAATAAAAGTTTTCAAGCAGACGAAAATGGAAACCATTTGTGTTGAAAATGCATTTTATGGAGACACCACAATATCATATTGAATTTGAATTGCGCATCATCGTTACAACCCTAAAAGATACCATTAGGTAGTTATAGACCTCTGCATGAAGTGAAAGACATTAGACAATTTAACCCCCTCCCCCAAAACCCTTTGACAATATGACTGCACTATTGAAATGCCAGTGTTCACATAACGTTACAGAAATAAATTACATACATCAAGTTCACATGACTAATTTTCGGTTTACTTTAGCACCTGAAACACAGTGGATCCTCTGACCTTCAGTCTTGGGGACGCACTATCCTACAGTTTCAAGCATTTTCTAAACACAACAAACTCTTGGAACTTAGTGTGGCTGTCCACATGTCTGGGTACAAAATTTTATCATTTTCCTAGACTGGGAAAGGGTGTCTTAACACACAGAACTGAAAATGTTCAGCTTTCTATTGAGTTAATGACGACAATTATTACTGTGAATAAATTACACATTATTAATCTAATATACATATTTGTCAAAAGGTTACCAGCAACATAACTGACAATGGGCAACAAGAGCTCTCTTCAGCAGGTATTGGTTTTCCCTGGGTGCCAAATGTTTCCCCCACTGTAAAAGACCAAGTTTGAGAACTTACCTTTTTTATTTTGCGATACTCTTGAAGTATTTGATTGTGGATTGTCTGCAAAAATAGAATTCAATATCAGTGCTTGAACTTTTGTGCATTTTGTAGTGTTACAACCTAGAACTGAAATTGACTGAATTGACACAAAATATCCCATAATAAAGTACGTGTGCACATGCTTGTCCAAAATGGCGCAATGGGGGCATGGTCAAGCATCACTTGGAGAAGGAGTGGGTGAGCTCATGAATGACTGCATACTTGCGTGAGATTAGGGATACTCTTCCTATATGCCGTGTCTTACAGCAAACAGATGGCAGTGAAAAGCAGTGCAACTTTCTTCAACAATGTCCTGCTGAGCCTGTGCATATGAAATGGCATTTTTGTTGCATTATTTCAGTTAAGCTATAACTGCTGAACTAAAAAGCTTGCTCTATCACACCTGCACCCCAAGTCCTCATTCTCTTCACACCAACCAGGGTGTCACTGCGGTACTGAAACCCAGGAGAATTTGAGATGAATATGCCCTTAGCCAAGAACATCGAGCTCCTCCTGAGCTTACACCAGGTCCATCAACAGGCCAACCTGCATATGGAGCAAGTCTGGCGCTTCAAGCTCCTGGTGGCAGAGGTTAGTCCACCTCTCATCCGATCGAGGGAATGAACTGGCTGAAATTTCAAAGGCTCATAAAGTATGCAAGTAGATGGATCCTGCAGTAGTGGGATATGGAATTTGTGCAGTGCTGACTGCTGAAAACCCAGAAGTGGGGATTTCTACCAGGGATTTCACCTTGCACACCTTCAAAAAAACTGAAACTCACTGACTTGGCTGGACTCGCTGACAATGTTGCACTGTCCTACACATTTCTATTATCAAAAATTGTACAGGGTGATGCAGGACACACACAGGAAAGAAATGAGGTAATTGTTGATAAGTGTTCTGTACAGCTCATCATAATCCCACAGCTAGACATTTAGAACATAAGACACCAGAACTTCTTACTGCCCGTTTCTGTTCGTCTGGCATTTGTGGTGACGCATGCAGGTGGTATGCAGCATGCCACCCTCTGGCCACCCCAAAAGTGTCACTGTCTCCACTTCTACTGATACAAGTCCCCTTCCAAAAGCACAAGGGTATCACTGTGTTAATGTGAGTGGATTTTAATACACAATCACCAAGAAACTGTGGCTCTTAGTAACATCTAAGTACTCTTCAGAGACAGCAGAATCCTGAGATTCTGACTGATCATGTCACGTACAATTTAAAAAAAGAAATTCAGGGATTAAATTGATTTGTGCCAGTGTTAAACATCTGCAAACAGATGAGACTCGTCAAGCAAACTAATCAAACCCTTAAATAAAATCACCCTTATGTTTGTACATGTTTATGCTGAGAATTGTGATAAATGGCAGTCTGAAAGATCCCACAAGCCTCCAGGGGGTTCTCCCATGCAGGGATAAGCCCCATGGTGTCTTAGAGGTCATCTGGGAAGACTGGGAGGATGACCCTTCACAGAGCAAGAATGGAATTCAATATGCTCTTGCCCAGAGAACAAAACCAACACATTGGGCCGATTAACAAAAGGGGAACTTGGCTGAGTGAGTTTTCACCAGGAGATAGTGTTGGTGTTATTACTGAAGTTGTACTCTAAACTACTCGCAAAAATGGCAACAGTATTTGAGCTCACACAGCAAGTTGGTGAAAGTCACACTTGCTCTACATCACTGTCTCTCATTGAGAAACACATAGCATATAAAAAGAGCATCATTAATTAAATCAAATCAATCACACAGACTCATTTATGAAATTACCCACTCCTTCTCCAAAGTAGATTCCACCAGGTGTGGCTGCACTGCAGCCACTCCAGACAATGCTTGTGATTCCATCAAATGTGCTGCAGCACTTTTCAGAAGCGGCTATCTGCGCCACACAAAATACACGCCTAGTCTATTTTTGCCACAAGCCATGCTCAAGCTGCACAGCCAGGCAGGAAGAAGTGGAACAGCATCACATCACTTCAACGTCAGAACCGGTGGCACCAGTCCAGAAGTCAACTGGATGGAGGATTTTGGCCATGGGCCATGAGAGTTTCATCCTGGAAACTGAAAAACACAAGGTGTTATGACACCACAGACCTTCCCCCATAAGAGGCCTACAACAGAACAAAGTAGAAATAAACAAAACAGACCCCCCCCAAAAAAAGTAGCCTATTTACCATTTATTACAAAAATAAATGGAAAAACCATCAAAACCAGTCAACAAAATCGGGTAGACATAACACTCTGCTTCTGAAATGCTCTCGGTGGAGTATGAAGCCGCACTGAGGATGGAACAAAACCATGTTGCAGACAGTGTCACAGAACTGTGCCCAAGGGTAAGGCTCTGTCCTCTTTTCATAAACACTTGACAATGCCCCAGCCACCACACCTGGTTTTGTGTGTCCTGGAGGAAACACATTAGCCTTCCCTGATTTGTAGTAGCTTGTGGGCAGGAACTGGAAACCAAACTAGGGGGGAGGAATGTAGGAAAAGCTGCTGTGGTCTGACCAGACCATCATTTAACTTTTTGGTCTTGACACAATGCCACATTTGGTAGAAACTGAATACTGCTCACTCTGAGAACATCATGACCACAGTGACGCATGGTAGTGGTAGATCAGTTGTGATCAAAAACTCTTTCCACCCTAGTAATGGTTATAAGACTGTAGAGGTCAGGCAAATGCCTCTGCAGCCACATGGCCAACACAGAAAGGCCCAAGAGACATTTTTACCTACAGGATCTTGAACTCTCACAAATCATTTAGGGCACCTGCACGTGATTACATACACTGAAATCAGTATTCCTAACCAGACTCAACCTTTGCAATAAAGCACACTTACACAAGTATTACTGCACATATACAGTTTATTTCCTGCCTACTTTCTTATTCTCCATTTATTTAACTGTATTACCTGACTGGTTAACACTGACTAATCGACATTGGTCATCACTAACTCAATACAACATTCACAACCCTGTACTTGCCCTTCCTGGTAACCCAACCCTAACTCTGGGGTGACAGCAAGATGCATAGAGCCAAATAAGGCCAAAATCTCAGAAGAAAACTTGCTCCAGTGTACAACAGGAGAACATCCCCAAGCATACTGCCAAAACTACACTGGAGTGGTTCAAAACCATAAATCTGAACATATTAGTCAAAGCTCAGACCATAGTTCAGAGAATTGATGCTCGCCAACATTCACCATCCAATCTGACAAAGTATTATGCAACCAACAAAGGTCAACAAACCTTTTTTGGTTTAATTAACCTTTGTGTTTTGCAACTTCAATTTAACAATTGTGTAAATCAAATAACCAAAAAAAAAAAAGTCAATTTCATTTCCAGGTTGTAACAATGTAATATAAACAACTTGTAGAGTGAAATGAAAAATATATATTGCATAATGCAAAGTAAAAAAGTTCAGATAACTTGGATAACTTAATTGTATATACACAAGACAGCAGTGTTCTCTGTGGCTATGGCTAATTATATAACCATACTGTTATCACCTGTTATCACTTGGATCTCCCTACATCAGATAAAGCACAAGTCAGTCAGAAATTGTGGCTTAGGTGTCCTCAAATGCAATACAAGTACTACTGATACTGATCACTAGAGGTTTCTGTTCCTTATTTGGCTTTAAAATGTGTCATATTGAAATGTAGAGCTTAAAAAGGCAGCAACCTATTCAGACTAACCAGTGTGTATTGGTACAGTAGTTACCTTATACTGATCTGTGCCTTGTTGGAGCTGTTTAAGCTCAGCGTCCAGCACAGTGAACTGCCGGGTGATACCCTCTATTCGTGCATGGAGTCCCCGGTACTCACTATACTCTGCGTTAAAGTCATTCTTATAGCTTTGACGCTGCTCCTGGGAGCCAATCTCAGTGTATTTTCTTCTCAGACATACAAAAAGAGGGGAAGTCTCATCACTAAAAATATATTTTAAATGAGAAACTAAAAACATACGCAGGACTAAAATACAGGAACCCAATGCCAAATTACACATGGTATTTAAGAAATGCAGAGATGGAGTACTTACAGTAAATAGTCTGCCACCACAGATGAGGACGCAGGAATACTGGAGCTGTTCATTCCATTCAGATCTAAAAAGGAAACAAACAAGTGAATGCAAGTACAAGGATTCACAGAACAGACTTGCAGAAACCCTGCTGGGGACAAATCGCAGTGATGACGAGCTGGGTAGATAAATGGTTCATCCTAGGGGTCAAAAATATAAATCCTGTGCAACATGTAAAGCTACACTGCATATGTCAAAGGCCAATAAGAAATAAAAAGCAGATATCACATAAATAAATTCCTGACATTGTAAATACTGTTATTGTAGCATAGTTAAAGTTCTATGTTTGTGTCAATCACAATTGGCTGTGAGAGCTGTGGTACAGTATGTGCGCCATCAGTTCCACTACTTTTATGGATATGTAGCATCCCATTAAAAGGTAGACTGCCCTTCAGATTTTTCACGTTTAGGTCAGAAGAATTTCCCAACACCCAATCATTTTTTTAGTGGACTGAAAACGACTGAATTTGAAAAATCACAGACTTCCGATTTTATTACTTTTTTTTCTCCCTAAAAGAACAATTAATGAATTTAGAGCCAGGTGGCCCTAAATTCTCCACCATTTTTTCCTACTTCACCATGACTTCATTCAAGATACTACGTCGTGCATCACGTGGTGGGCTTTCCCCGTTTGCGCAAGGCATTGTGGGATACAAATTTGAAACCGGGGAGAACAATGGTGGACATGAATGTGCGAATGAAACGAGAAAGACCAACGGAAAGCGAGAAAAGATGTTATGCTGCAAAGGAAAGAACACGCAGGACCAAACTAAAATATCGGCGTTCAGCAAGCACCTCTGTGTGATCAGCTGCTCATTTAGCAACAAGATGATGTAATTGTTGGCACACGGTCAAAGGTAAACCTGTAGATGGCAGTAATGAAACACTGGATGCCAGTTGCTGTAAAACCCGAACGATGAAGACCGCGACGACGATTCAGGTAAACCTGCGCATGCGCACATGGACTTCCCCTGTCCGCTTGACTGCACGAAGCGAGCAATTTCATGCACATTTGCTAGGGAATCCCCTCAAATTAAATAACTTCCCAGCCACAGAATGCCTTAAAAAAATAAACGTACATCACAAAGACCAAATTTCAGAGGGAACTAAATTTCACTGATTTTATGAAATCGAAAGGCCATCTACTTTTAAGATTAAAACGTAGGGAAGAATAATGTGCTTCAACTGGACAGGGACAGTTTCGTTAAACGGGCAGCGAACAAGGTTTTGAGATTGAACATGCTTGTACAAGGTCAGTGTGGTGAATTTAAACAGGGGAATTTAATATATTTATTAAAAGAAAAAGCAGTTCAACAGTAAAATAAAATAAATTTAAAAAAAACGCCATATGGATGTACATGACCACAATAACATTTAAATGCCATACTTAAAATGTGTATCCCTTTTTTGGGAAATGCAGTATATGGCCAAAAGTATGTGGACACCTGACCAGCACACCCAAAATGTGGTTCTTCCCCAAATCCCACAATATTGGAAGCACACAACTGTATAGAATGTCTTTGGATGCAGTACCTTTACAATTCCCCTTCACTGGAACTAAGAAGCCCAAATCTGTTCCAGCACGACACTGCCCCTGTGCACAAAGGGTGCTCCATGAACACATGCTTTATCAAAGGTGAAGTAGAAGAACTCTAATGTCCTGCACAGATGCCTAACCTCAACCCCACTGAACACCTCTGGGATAAACTGGAACACCAACTGCACCCCAGGCCTCCTCATGCCTGATCTCAAGAATGCTCTTGTAGCTGAATGATCACACATTCCCACAGTTATACCCAAAAATCTAGTGGAAAGCCTTCCCAGGAAAGTAGCGCTGCTTATAACGGGGGGGGGGGTTTAAATCTGGAATGGAATGTTTCCTAAAGCTCATACAAGTATAATGGTCAGGTGTCTATATAGTTTTGGCCACATAGTGCATCTTTTTTTAAAAATATGGTGAATGCCATTTTCTGACTGACTACTGCTCCAACACGAATCAGAGAACTCTCAACTACCTAAAACATCCAGCCAACACAATCCTTTCTCGAAACAGTACCCCAAACAAGGCTCCAATTTGTCATTTGATGACGTCTTTCCAGGAAAGAATAAGCTTCAATATAGGCGCTCCATGCGAAAAGTATCCTGCCTTCTAGACGTGCTTCAAAAGCTGATATGTAGCATGACAAAAAGTAGTATCTGACATCTCAAGTTTTGCTATAGTTGCGACGATGTGAATGACATCTTAAAATCAGATCGTAGTCCATCCCCCCCTAAAAAAAACAAAACAAAACCCACCTCCTAGACTTGTCTAGTCTTGTTTTTAGCAGTAGACAAAATATTTTATTGAATAATTTAGATTTTTTTTTTATTTGCACTCAAGAGCTCAATAAAATGTATTTGGTAGTTTTCTTGCCATTTTTATTAACCATATAAAATTTTATATTTTTTCCAGAGGTAACTAGCTCAGAATCAGACGTCTGCATGAGAATTAGGATAATTGAAAAGTAACAATAAGTGCAATAGCAGTAAATAAAAGCAATCTTCGATTGCTTACATCCAAAGTGCCAATTGTTAATTAATTTATTACTGATCAGGACTTTAATGTACTGTATTTAACAGAAACATTGATTAAGCCAAATGAATATATAGCATTAAATGAAGCTAGTCCTGGATACAGTTATATTCGTAAATGCTAGCAGCGCTTGAAGTGCGGGAAGCGCCTATCCATTTACATAGTAAATTGCAAATTTTTGATCACTGTGCACCAACATAAAAAGTACGGTCAGCTTCACAAGAGTTGGGTATTTTATAGGAAACCCCCCCCCCGAATTTTCAGAATACGCACTCAGATTTGCAAGATACGGATTAGTTTTGACACCGCGATCTTTTTCTGAATATCGACGGTGAAACTGCTGGGTGTGGCCATGTTGGATTGTGGTTGAAAGCCAATGACGTGCCACCCCTGTGACGTTAGACTCTAGCTTGCTTTCTATTGGTTGACACTGGCCAAAATCTATACCAGAGGTCGGGAATAAGTCACGACCCCTGGTGGGCCTTTTCGTGGTAATTTCGGTCAAACCGGAAGCTGGACAGAGACAGCGGAAGTTCTAGTCATGGTCAATAGATGTGTATCCTTCTGTGAAAAACAAAAATATTGGATTCTGGAGGACAGAGGAAAAAAGGTCCAGGGATGTTAATAATATTGTTTTGAAGAAGTCACATTTTATTAGAAACAGAATTAGAATACATGGCACTTTTGAGCGCCACCCTCTGAAAAGTAACGTGTGGAACTGTGCTGCCACCTTTTGCCTTATGCCATCACATGCAATAAGGGGCATTTGTATGCCAATTAGGTGAGTTGTAGAAAAGAGAACACAGTCAATGAGAACAGATTTAATACGTTAAAAGAAATCTATGTTGATTATTGTTATCCTTAAATGATCTTTAGTTGGGTTTGAATGATTCGGTACAATGGCCAGCAAAGTACCTACAAACAACAGTTCTGGTCATGCCATTGTGCAGTTGCTGAAATTGATTTGAGTAGTTTATTCCAACTCACTATGCAAATAATGCAATTAAATTTCAAAATAAAAACTACTGGAGCAAAAGGTTATTTTGAAACTCTGAGCAACTGATAGATGTTTTGGGCACAAAAATTGCTCCTGAAGGTGCTTTACTTTCTTGACATTGAGCACACTTCTTTGAGATTGGTGGAGTTGGCGCATGCGCATTCTGTGCTACGCACTTCCTGGTTTCCGAGTTGTTTGCGACAAGTCTTTTTTCCGTGAGTGTTGGCATTAATCCACTAATCCTTTTCTACAAATAATTTTTCAGTATCCTCTTCATTTTTTTATTGTACTTTCCACTTTCACTTTTCTTTTTCCGTTTTCCTTTTTCCCCTTTTTTTTTTTTTTTGGAAAAATGCCAAGACTGGAAGCTTTCTTTTTTTCTCCTCCTGCGTAAAGACCACAAGCGGAGACCCATCCACATCAGATCTGCTTTAATATCAACAGATCTTTGATTAAGGTACGTGAATCTTTTCATCATGGCACACCTT
>JAPFFA010000007.1:52421205-52433207 GCA_026153275.1 Sciades herzbergii | reverse complement strand
ATGATGTTTTAGGTCATATTTATGCAGAAATATAGAAAATTCTAAAGGGTTCACAAACTTTCAAGCACCACTGTAGTTCTAGATTGTAACCAACTTATTCCAAGATGTCTTGTCAAGTAAAATTATCTGTCCATGCAGCAAGATGATTTCACTAGTATTAAGTACTTTTCTCCTCAAATTTAGTTTTAAATTTTTTGCAGTGAACATAACTGAACAGGGAAGCAGTAATACGTTTGTGGCTTTCGTTCCGCCTCACTCCACACTCCTCTTTGATTATGAGGAAAATTTGCATGTTTTTAGAGCTGTAACTCGGTTTTCAAGAAGAAAGCCGAGTGCACTTGAAAGTGGTTACGACAGTGCTTGCTCATGTTAACTCTAGTAGAACCACCATAAGTTTTGGGGGCAGAACTTTGTGTACATAGATGGAAATTATTTAACTCTAAAATTTAACTCTTAGAGATATTTTTCCACACATTTTACTTGAACGGACCGGCTCGACCTTCACAGAATTATCTCTGCCATGTTGTAGCGAGTTGACATTTTCAATGCTAGCAATATTCCAAAAACAATCAGTAACACTGCAGTGACATTCTAGACTACAGATCTTAAACTGTAACATGAGATTGAGGATATTTTGTCAAAGTATATATATTTTAAATTCTTTCAACTGATCCATTCAGTTTTGCATAGTTATTCCATTGTAATGATCCCCAAACTGGCCTCGGCTGTCTCACAGGTGGCTGTGAAGGAAAGAAAAGATAAGAATAAGATAAAAGATAAATAATATTTTGTTCAAAGCTTCCATGTATGACACATAGATGAAGAAAAAGTTCGAAATGGGTTTTTGAAGATCACTAACAATGAATTTGCTTCGGTTTTGCTGTACAGAGAGCCAGCTGGTAGAAGTCATATACTTTCAAAACAAAAACAACAAATTTGATTCTGGGAAGGGTGAGCCGTTTAAAATTGCAGTTGAATTTAACATTAATTGTACTTAAAAAAAAAAAAAACTTATTCAGTTTTAAGTGACCAGTCAATTAGGTTTATAACTTTCAGTATGTGCTTTATCCAGGTCAGGGTTGCAGTGGATCTGGAACCTACTCCAGGAATACTGGACACGTGGCAGGAATACAATCAGGATAGGACACATCCATACAAGATTCACATACGGGGCAATTTATCTTGGCTACTTACTGGCATGCTTCTGGGAAGTGGAGGAAACTCACATGAATGCAGGAAGAACTCTCCTCCAACCCATAAAGCTGGCAACCTTCTTGACATGATCTTCCTCAAAAAATGCTCTGCCTCAGATCCCACAGTTACCCCCTCCATCTGTCTGACCACCACTTCATTTCATTCTCCCTCCTTCTCCACCCATCATCCCCACCCCCACTGTTACAGTCCGTCGTGACCGCCGCTCCTTCTCCCCCCGTTTGAATCCTTTGTCAGTCTGTCCACTGAATCTGCTGCATCCTCCCTGCTCTCCTCTCTCTCATTACTGGACATATGATCTCCTCTTGTCTCCAGGCCAGCAAGATCTTCCCCTCCTAGTCCCTGGATGTCCGAAACACTTTGCTCCTACAGAATCTGTATCCGTGCAGTAGACAGGAAGTGGAGAAAATCCAGGGCCCCTGCTGACCTTTCCTGCTACCAGTCCCTCCTTGCTGAGTTCTCAGCCTCACTCAAATCAGCCAAGATGAAGTTTTATCACTCCAAAATTCACACTTCCACCACCTGGACCTGAGGACTTTGCAGTCTTTTTTGAGGAGAAGATCATGACAACTCCTTCACCACGCCCTGTCATCAGCTCTAGGGACAGCCCAAGGCTGGTTCAAGTCCTACCTCTCTGGTTGCTCCTTCCAGGTTACCTGGTCTGGTTCTATATCAGCACCATGCCCACTAACCACTGGTGTCCCTCAAGGTTCAGTTCTTGGTCCACTTCTCTTCTCCCTCTACACCCAGTCTCTTGGCCCAGTTATCTCTGCTTATGGTCTATCCTACCACTGCTATGCTGATGACACCCAACTGTTTCTCTCTTTTCCCCCTTCTGACACACAGATCTCCGCTCACATCTCTGCTTGCCTGTGTGACATACAGAGCTGGATGGACAACCATCACCTGAAGCTCAACCCAGGCAAGACAGAGATAATCTACATTCCTGCTTCATCCTCTCCACCCCTGGACATTGTCCTTTCCATGGGGGACATCTCTAGGTCTCCTTCACCCAGTACGAAGAATCTAGGGGTTGTGTTCGATGACAAACTCTCTTCCTCGGCAAACATCGCTGCAGTGACCCAGATGTGTAGATTCCTCCTCAACAACATCCAAAGGATCCGCCCTTTTCTTACCGCCTACTCAACTCAGCTCCTGGTCCAAGCGCTGATCCTCTCCTGCTTGTACTACTTCAACTCTCTCCTTGCTGGCTTTCCAGCTTCTGCCATCAGATCCCTACAGCTCATCCAGAATGCTGCAGCTCACCTGGTTTACAACTTCCCTTGTTCTTCCCATGTCACCCCTCTGCTTGCCAACCTGAACTGGCTACCTATCGCAGCTCATATCAAATTTAAAACATTGGTGCTAGGTTACCAGGCTGTCAAGGGGTTAGGGCCAGCATACCTCCAGAATCTGCTCCGCCCCTGCACACCAGCCAGAGCCCTGCACTCTGCTACTACTGGTCACCTGGCCCCTCCTCCTCTCTGCTCCTCCCCAGCCCACTCAAGACTACGGTCTGTCCTGGTTCCCTGTTGGTGGAATGACCTTCCCATTGAGGTCAGAACTGCAGACTCCCTGACCACCTTCAAGCACAGACTGAAGACACCTCTTCAGGCTACACCTGTCCCCTGCCCACTGTGTAACTGCGTTTCAGTCTAGACCAACCCAGGCTGTGTATGGTCTAGCCTGGGGTTAGCTGTTTTGAGTTCTATTTAGTTATACTTTTATATGGTTTGTTTGTTTCCTTGGCTGTTTGAGTATATTTCAACAGCATATTATGCTAGCTATTGCTGTCACTTATTCAGTTGGCACTAGAACTTTCTTATCTAGAAGTTCAGCACTTCACGTACCTGACTTTTGCATTCATTGTACGTTGCTCTAGATAACAGCGTCTGCTAAATGCCATGTAATATAATGTAAGAACATGAACTGAAACTCCACTTAGACAGTAACCAGAGCGGAGGACTGAACCCAGGACCTCAGGTGCCAACAGCCAGGCTTACAACCATGATAATCACTACATAACCTTAATACTAGTTGTTAGTGATCTCCAACCACAGTCATGTGATTTAAAAAAATAAATAAATGAAATTCACTTAAGCAGTCTTTCTGTGAAGCAGAACCAGGAAGTCCTTGATTTTGGATTTTAGTTACAGCAGTGAACATCAGTTAATTATATTTATTACTGAGTTTGTATTGCTATTAAACAGTTTGATCTACTGAATTGAACAATATTAATCCAAATCTCAATAACTCAACATGTCAACCTATAAATAAAAGTCAACTTGGACTTATCAGCAGGATTCCCAAACAAGGGTCACTTCCCCACCTGGGAACACTGGATTTACAAATGGGGTCATAAAAGAAATTTCACTCACATTTTATAAATCTTTTTGTTTCACAATATTACAAAAATATTGCTCTATGAACACTGATAGCGCTTCAAAATAGTAGCACACTATCTAGACTCTCATTCAACATTTAAGTTAAGAGAATGTATGTGCTATTTTAATCCATATTGATATCCTGACACGCTTCACTGATGTGGGTGTTCAGTAATAAAAATACTCTCCAGTCATCTACCTCTGCTAGTTCCTCAAAAACATTGAGCAACTCTGCTCGAGTGGAACAACAGAAGTCAAGAAGAAAAACAAAAATATGCCAAAACTTTTATTTATTATGTATTTACAAGTGTGACAGGAAATAATCAGGAGAAACCAAAATGCTAAGGTTTGGGTCACAGAAAATTCATAACATCCATCTGTCCATGTTCGTGAAAAAGCTGTAATGAGGGAGTCTATGAATTTATTTTTAAGTTACAGGGATCCTTGGATGCAAATGTCTGAGAACCCATGAAATTGGGGATCTGCTGGATATACATCCCAGATCCCTGAACCTCATTTTGAAAACTATAGCTCTAGATCACATGATTTCAATTCACTTTTTACATGCTTGTATCCAGAGGGGGTCAAAGACAAATCCGATCATTATCCAGGAGTTATGACAAGGGAGAACTACCTGGAGGCTTATTGAAATATTTGAGATGAAAAATGGGTTACGCTAAAACACATTAGTACTCATTAAAATGTACTGGCGGGGATAAACGTAGAGGTCAAAAATTTATTACAGAATTTAAAGTGAAGCTCCTTTCGGTGATTGTAAATGTTTAATCAAACATTAACTAGCCACATGTGCAAAAGTTTAAATAAACAAATAAAAGAAATATCAAATGTTACTTTCAGTACTAAAGGAATAACCAAACCATTTACATAAATCATTCATCAAAATTAGACAAGTGAAATAATTAAAAAATAAATACCATTTACATATTTAGACACAAGTCTAAATCGATAAAGTCTAAATCAGCTAATTTGGTCTTTTTGTAAAATCCTTACAGTGTTTGGTCAGAGTTTAAAAGATGAGGTACACGCTCCTGAATGCAAAGGAGGCCAAAAAAAGTCAGTGAACTGGTTTGTTAAACACCAAAGAAATGAAATGAATGCAACAAACATTGTTCTGCATCCTTGGCCATGTAATTGCTTAGAACTGAGTCATGTAGGAACACAAGCTAGCAGCATAAATGTTGGCTTCATTAGAAACAGACTTGCTGATTCAGAAAACGTAGCACAGGAGGCCAAGGAAATGATTAGATGCATTTAAAAAAAAAAAAGTACATTACGCACTGGAGGCTTTAAGCATTACTCAGATCTACATAATCTAGTTCATTTCCACAACAAAATGGCATGTATACTAATTTTACAGATGTACTAATTTATCACTTCATACATCAACATTTTCTCAAACCACTTTTCATGCATTTAAAGAAACTTTGTTAATTTATAAAGTTACATTCTGTGAGAGAAAAAGTACTATAAATGGACAATGGTGTACCTAAATCAGGTTTATGCTACCATCCTGAACTCTTTTAATTTCTAGCAGCAATGACCACTGACAAGGCTACACCTCCAATAGCAACAGCAGTAGCACCAAACAACCACTTCCAGCTTATAGTCTGTGGGAAACAAAGACAAAAGGGAAAAAAATTAGATGTGAATGATTACTCATAAAATGATTAATTTTGGCATGACCATCTACACAGTGCATCAACCAATGAACAGTCTCCTGATATTACACAATTACTGTACTGTCATAATGATGTGTTAACTACTGTCTATATTCACGCTTAAAAGGATAGGAACAGCTGTATTCATCAATCAATCATACAAGCATTTACACAAGACATTTGGCAATCATGAAAATCCTGTAAACAACTTAAAACATGGCACCTTTTGTTTAAACCCACTCATTTTTCAAGTGATCAAAATATAGCAACATGCTCTCAACAGGCATTTCTTGTTGCCAAGGTGTTCCCTGTTAGATTGACTGTTTAGCCAATTAACAGGTCTGACATGTCTAATGTGTCTACTCGTTTTGAGCCCTGGGTTTCACCTGTGAAGACTGCAGTTGTTCAAAAGGATCAACCAACATGAAGCCCAGAGAGCTGTATATGGGAGAAATGTAAACCTTTTCAAAGCTGATAAGAGGGAAAACTAAATCAGAGCCATTGCACAAGCACTGAGCATAGCCAATACAACAATTTGGAATGCCTGAAAAGAAAGGAACCACTGGTGTACTAACAACCAGATAGACATCAAACAGCTCAGCCAAGGAAAACAGTTGATGACAAAACACTGTGAGAGCTATGAAGAGAATCCTAAAAGACAGTCAGTGACATCACAAGCAACCTTGGGCTTGCATGGCTGCTTCTGTAACAGGTTCACTGATCTGATCTAACTCATAGTGGTCCCATACACAATGAATTCACAAGTCAACAGAAACATTCTGTCTACTGATTTACACAGAAATGCATCAATCTAATTGGGAGGAACTTCATGCAGGAAGACAGTGACCCAAAACACACTGCCACACAACAAAGGATCCAACTCTAACTTAACTTTATTAAGGGAAAACGTGGAAGGTTTAAGACAAACCAAACCGCATCACCAGGCCTTGATCCAGTTGATCAGCATTTCACCTCCTGAAGAAGAAAAACACTACAGAACAAAACTGAAAGAAGCTGCAGTACAAACCTGGTAATGCATAAGAATGCAAGAGTTTGGTGATGTCATTAGCTTGATGCAGTTATTGTAAGCAAGAGATATGCAACCCAATATTAAAGGTGTTATTTACTTTAATACCATCTGCTCCTGTACTTTTGCTTACCTAGAAATTGGGTGGTCGCCAAAGGTGCCATGTTTAGGAAAAGCTGCAATTTTGATCTACCGTCTCATTCATCTTTTGATCTCAAAGCCAAATGTCTTCACAATGTATAACAAAAGAATTGGCTTTGTTGTTCCAATACTTTTGAAGTGGACTCTGGTTTGTACACAAATTTAATAAAGACTTTTGTGAAACCCAGGTTATTTTATATTTAGTATAATATGGAGGTGATTACAGGAAATCACACATGCTGATTGGTTGAGAGATTCGGATTATTTCTCGATAATCACCTCCAGCGACTCAGCAAAATGGCGGCTAATCGCTTCGTCACTGTAAGTGAGGAAGAATTACAAATTATGAAAGAAAATGCTGCTCCCTAAAAGCACTGACTATGCTACAAAGTTTGGTTAAAAACTATTGAAAAGGTAAAGTGTGATTTATTTTATCCATTTCAAAACAAAATATTTTATGTGACTCAGCACTGATAAGGTGATACAAGCCTTCGCGCATGCTGCAAGTCATTTGCATGCTGCTTTTGAAGATTATTTTTATGACTTTTTTAAAAAATAAAAATCACCAGTGTATTTATAGTAAAACAATTATCTGCCTCAGGCTCAACTTCATCTCTTATGATTCACCGATATTCACCATGCCTTGTTAATGACATTTACTTTATTTATTTAAAAAAAAAAAAAGGCAAGCAAGACAACACTAGAGGCCTGTGTAGGTCTGAGCTCAGCTGTTGTCTAATTGGGAGATAGAAGCTACGGTACATAAATAGTAGAGGGGGAAAAAAAAAAAGGCCCACTCGGAAATGCATCGAATGCCAGGATTCGAACCAACATTGCAAAATCTATTCCTTTCCTGGACAGTGCTCTAGACTGCTCAGCCACAGAGAATTACATTGCAAACTGAGGTTATGTAACATGTCACTTACATAGTCAGTATGCAGTGGCACCACACTGCGACTGTAGAATTGCTACCTGAGGTTGGCACGCCAATTACATTCTTAACACCTGAACTCGGTTAAACATATACATACAGACAGGCGTTTCTATAGGCTTCAGCCAAAGGTTGAACCAATAAAGTACAACTAATAAAACCAAAATCATACAATTAAAGAATACCAGTGTATAAAAGGAGGTCAGGCTCAGGCAGTGTGAAAGTCTGGTCCATTTGGTACAGCACCCAATTTTAAAACTGTGCAACACTTCATTAGCGCCAGGACCAAGTGCCTAATAAGCAACAAATCTGGCAAGTTGCAAACTCCAACATGCCATATACTGTAGTCCCTAGTGCATGCCAAAGTTGATTTCCTATATGTACTCTCCCGTTTTCCCACACAGCATCAGGGAGGGCACACTGATGTATGAGAAATTTCTCGGCAGCAGGTGCAGAGACACTTTTCTTCAAATAAAAATGCCTTGCATGATGTGCCTGGGATCCAGAATCACCTGGGTACAGTATTTTATTTTTCTCCAGTTTCACGTCAACTCATTTGAAACTGTTTGTGCTGTTTATTTTTTATTATTAATAATTTCTATATGGAATCAAAAAGGCCTTTGCTACTAATCAAGCAACCTTTAGAACAGCTTTGACTGGTTAAAGTGTTTTTTTTTTTTTTTGTGCAAATTTTAATGCTTACGTAAAATGTACATCTTTGCCAGAAAAGAATCAGAATATTTGATATTATTTTAACAGCAAACAGGAAGTTGGTCACCCAATTGTGGCTACTCAAGTCAAAACATTAGGATAGAAGCATGCGTCAAGAACCTTTTGTTTTAAGAGCAATATCAAAATCAATGTTAAGAACATAAATTACATGGTGCTGGTACCACAATGCCAGCATCTATGAAAGAAACTGGGCTTCCTTGACTATTAAACCCCAATTTTAACCCCTGCTGATATTATTTGCAGTTGATGCCATACACACCCATGAGGACTTGGCCTGGGATTTCTGTACAGTGTTGATATCAGGTGGGTTGCCAAGCATCTTCTTGTACATAGCCTGCTCAGCACCCTTCTGTTCCGAGTGTTTCTTCACCAGCTTCGACAGCTCTGCATGGATGGTCTGTACAAGAGAAAGTCAAACTGTACGTGTGTGTCTCTTTCACGTGGGTGTGAAAAGGCTGCGGACATCTCCGCAGCTCACACCCTGACACCAGCTATTCAGAACATCTCATAACTTGCCAATAAATCTGTTGGTCTGACCAATTTATTTTGCCTAAAAGAACTAGTTCAGCCACTTGAAAATGTGCTAGATCAAAAAACACACAGGAAGTACCATTAAGACAGGATGTTCCTTGCATATAAAAACACAGCACTGACATTATATTAATACAAATTGCTTTCAAGAACAGAATTTCCTGAAATGTAAAAGTAGAGAATGTTCCATCAGGCTTGCCACTACAGCTGCTACATCCATTAACATGAGCCTTGTGTTTAGTGTAAGGTTTCTAAGGTGCCTTTCCAACTTTAAGGTTGCAATTACCAGATCCTTACTGTACAGCTATTAAAACAATTCTGTGGAATTAAAATTCCAACTTACTTTTTGTACTTGCACAATTATTTTTTGTACACTTGTACAGTGTACTCACTTTGTTTAAATTATTCAAGTCAGCAGTTGAGCAGAACAAAGTCAACAACAAATTAAAGAGGAAGCAACAAAAACATGATCCACCAGTAATAGCTAGAGTGAATAAACAGTAAAAGGGTCAGACACATGAGATGGGTGGATAGAACAGGCACAGGTAGGGTAATCGTGTCAATCTATTCACAATCGTGCTGCATGCTACTGCACATCTCCACCTCTGCCTGGGTAAGCAGAGTAGGACGAGGGATTCTGCTATTTTTAGAGAGAAATAAGATCGTAGGAGGCGACATGACTGTTTCTCTGCTCCAACACTGGGTCAGTGTGGAAGATTACAGCACTACCTTCTGGTAGTTAAAGGCAATCAGTCAGTCAGTCAGTCATTCTTTGCTAATACATTAACTTATGTTAAATAAATGTAAATAATATTTAACAGTTTAAGCCCTCTCCAAGGGTAAACTTTTCCTTTTATTTAAAAAAAAAAAACCCTCTGCCACTAGGTAGCGGAAACATTATGGTTGCCCAAGAGTCTTGTTAGCACAATACCTCCAGAACAACTGAATAAGTGTTCGTAGTATTTATATCGTCACTGTAACCAGCATATGATCTGATCAGATTCTGGCAAAGTCAAATGTCTGAAAGTTTTCCTTCAACAGTTCCCTACCTGAAGTATATTTTTAAGGGCATTTCTAGCATACAAATGCCAATAAGGACCAGACTTGTTGGCAGCGGAGGTATCCCTGCACATCGAGTTCTACTTGTTTTATTGTTGATTATTTGATTCAATGTTACCTTATTACTTGGATCCAATTTTAAAGCTCTTTTCAAACTTCTAATTGCATCAGAATACTCTCCTTGTAGTGCCAGTACCTGGAGAGACAAAGGAAAGTAGCAAATCAACATCTTCAATACATTTAACTATTCTGGATGGTTCTGCTCAACGGTTACAAGTCTGCTATTCTTTAACTGAGCCGGCCAGACAGACGGACATCGCCACGACATAATCCCCCTTTGGGCCTTTCGGCCAGCGGGGGATAAAAATTGTGAAGGAAGTTGATTTCAGAAAGCAAACGATGAAATTGCCAAAAAAAAGTTTGTTAATAATCAAGGGCATAACTCTGGTAAAATTTGCCCAAATTAAATGAAATTTCAATGTGTGTATAACTGTCATATAACAAAGCCTTTTGCCAAGTTTGGTGAAATTCCTCCACAAATTGTGAGAGGAGTTGATTTCAAAAGAACGTACACCCTCATGAAATTGTCAAAAGTTATTTAATCAAGGGTCAAAACTCTGGTAAAATTTTCACAAATGAAATTAAAATTGCAATATATGTGTATTACCGTCATATAGCAAGAGCTTTTGCCAAGCTTTGAGAAATTCGTCCAAAAATTGTGAGAGGAGTCAGAAGGCAAGCACACCTTCATGAAATTGTGAAAGTACAAGGTTATTAAATCAAGGGCCACAACTCTGGTAAAATGCGACCAAATTTAACAGAATTACAATATGCATATTACCGACATATAACAATGCCTTTTAACAGGTTTGGTGAAATTCCTCCAAAAATTGAGAGGAGCTGATTTCAGAAGGAAAAACACTCATGAAATTGTCAAATTATAAATTTTATTAATCAAGGGCTGTAACTCTGGTAAAATGTGACTAAATTTAACGAAATTACAATATGCGTATTACCGACATGAAACAAACAATCCTGCCAAGTTTTGTGAAATTCCTCCAAAAACTGAGAGGAGTTGATTTCAGAAGGTGAGCACCCTTCCTGGGACAGACAGACAGACAGACAGACAGACAGACAGACAGACAGACATCACAACATAATCGCCACAACATAATCCCCCTTCAGGCTAGCGGGGGATAAAAATAGAAGAAATAACCAATTGCAAATATCACTAACAATCTGAATCTTCATATGACCATGTAATAAGTGAAAGGACAGGTGCCTGAAAGTAAAAGTACCTTGCCTTGACGAAACAGAGCTTTGACATTGTCTGGCTGGTAAGCTAAAACAGAGACACAGGAGCGCAGCGCAGCTTCATAGTGGTCCAGCTTGAGCTGAGCGGCAGCCATGTTGTTTAGGCATTTCAACTTTACATCCAACAGCTCCGCTTCTTCCTGAGGGCTGATATCCACTGAAACAACAATTGTATCAGGACAAGACCATATGATATTTTACTGTTATTAGGTATTTATACAAAAAGTTGTTATAGTCAGAGTACCCATTGCAAAACCATAGCATTACATGAAGGTTCATGTACACCAACTTCAAAACCATTCTTCAAATAATTATGCTGAAGGATTTTGGATCAGATTTCAAAGACAATCCACTTTAATAAATAAATAGTGTTGGAACACTAAGGCCAATTCTCTCTTTTTTTTTTTAAATATAAATACACTGAAGACATTTGGGTTTGAGCTCAAGATTAAGATGAGACAATAGATCAGAATTTCAGCTCTCATTTCCTGATATTTACATACACTTAGATGTAAATGATAAATAACTTCGAACATGGCACGTTTAGTGGCAGACCACACAACATACACTATATTGCCAAAAGTATTTGTTCACCCATCCAAATTACCGGAATCAGGTGTTCCAATCACTTCCATGGCCACAGGTGTATAAAAATCAAGCACCTAGGCATGCAGGCTGTTTTTACAAACATTTGTGAAAGAATGGGTCGCTCTCAGGAGCTCAATGAATTCCAGCGTGGAACTGTGATAGAATGCCACCTGTGCAACAAATCCAGTCGTGAAATTTACTCGCTCCTAAATATTCCACAGTCAACTGCATTATAAGAAAATGGAAGTGTTTGGGAACGACAGCAACTCAGCCACGAAGTGGTAGGCCACGTCAACTGACGGACCGGGGTCAGCGGATGCTGATGCGCATAGTGCAAAGAGGTCGCCAACTTTCTGCAGAGTCCATCACTACAGACCTCCAAACTTCATGTGGCCTTCAGATTA
>JAPFFA010000007.1:51528772-51546942 GCA_026153275.1 Sciades herzbergii | reverse complement strand
ACCGGAGCACCCGGAGGAAACCCACGCGGACACGGGGAGAACATGCAAACTCCGCACAGAAAGGCCCTCGCCAGCCATGGGGCTTGAACCTGGACCTTCTTGCTGTGAGGCGACAGCGCTAACACCACCATGCCGCCCCAAACATATTTTAATTCTGTAAAAAGTATGTTGTTCAGCATTCAATTCTGAATTCAGTGAGAGCAGCTTCAAGCAATTTGGACTGAATTGTCACCTGATATGCCAGCATTCACTTCACCCAGGCATCCCTGTTTGTTCTGCACCTTATAGCTCCAACACTCAGAGGTCAAAAATGACGTCCCACTTCCGAGGTAAGTCGAATGTGTATATATGAATAATCTGTGCAAGAACCCTCTGGCTCTCTGTGTGTGTGTGTGTGTGTGTGTGTATACACACTACACTCACCCGTCTCTTCTGAAGCTTCCTCGGTGAGAGGCTTTTAGTGCTGGTGGGAGAACCCGAACAGTACAGACCACCCTCCTCCTCAGTGTCCTGCAGAAACACAATGACCGGGAGAGACAGACAGAAGAACCCAGACGAGCGAGAGAGAGAGGAGAGAGAGAGAGAGAGAGAGAGAGAGAGAGAGAGAGAGAGAGACAGAAGAACCCACACGAGCGAGAGAGAGTGGAGAGAGAGAGAGAGAGAGAGAGAGAGAGAGAGAGAGAGAGAGAGAGAGAGGAAATAAGAGATTGAAAAGATGATTAAGAACTTGTATGTAGTGTTAACTGAACCAGTTTACAACAGTAAAGAGCATATTTGTGTTAGATCCTATGAACTTACAAAACATTCACATTTTGGTCATTCAATAATCCTTAATTCATGTACACGAAGGCGCGCGCACACACGTTCTATTGAACATCATCCAATGCTGTTGTCTTATGTTCTGTTTAGCTAATCTGAGACACACCAACAGGCAATCGAAATAAAATGAGAAAATTACAAAACTATCAGTTGTGCTGAAAAAAAAATCTTAAAAAGGTACATGATGTGAAAGTGCACAATGGCAGTAAGTGATATTCAGATTTCAAAGCTGGAGTTCGCCCAGTAGTCGGACCCATTGCATGTGTGTGACTGGAAAGCTGAAAATCTGAAGGTCTCACCTTTAGTCTTATCCTGTCCTTCACACCGCGAAAACCTTTTTTTGCCTTTAAGAAGAAAAACAGAAAACATCAGAACGTATAATTGAAAGAAAACCTACTACTCAGATCATGCTAAAGATTTGGGCAAGTTTAAAAAAAAAAAAAACAGTCATTTTTGTATATTAATGTATCGTGTAATAAATCTCATGCTACATTAGAGAACAGACTTAATATATTTATTAGTCAGGACTTCTTACGGTTAGTATTTAAAGCATAATTTACACTATATAAGAAGAAAACTTACAAACTTATATGCAGATTTCACAGCTGGGCTGGCCTTATTCACGCCTCTCTGGGTAGGAAAACATGGTCATTAATCATTTAATGAGAAAATAAACTGATTTTAAAAAAACAGTTTTGCTGATGGAAAATAATACAATATGTAATTATCCAAAACAGATTTTACTTGATGTATATATAAAGTGTTTCCCATATACTGCTTAGTCCACATTCATCACACTGCCTTTTTATCTCATTCGCTCATTAATCCCATCATTCATTCGTTCTCATTCCCTCACTCACTCATTCTCTCTCATTCATTCTCTCATTCACTCACTCTCTCATTCATTTGTTCACTCATTCTCTCATTCATTCTCTCATTCCCCCTCACTCACTATCATTTATTCATTCTCTCACCCACTCACTTTCTCATTCATCTCTTATTCATTCTCGCTCACTAGCTTGCTCACACACTTTCATCCATTCTCTCATTCACACTTTCATCCATTCACTCTCACTCACTCTCATTCATTCTCTCACTCCCTCATTCATTCTCTCATTCATGCTCTCATTCATCCATTCTCTCATTCACACTCTCACTCATTTTCATTCATCCATTCTCTCATTCACTCACTCATTCATCCATTCTCTCATTCTCTCATTCATCCATTCTCTCTCACTCATTCTCTTACTCTTTCATTCATTCTCTCATTCGCGCTCTCATTCATCCATTCTCTCATTGACTCTCATTCTCTTACTCACTCTTTCATCCATTATCTCATTCATTCATTCACACTCTCTCATTCTCTTACTCACTCATTCATCCATTCTCTCATTCATTCTCACTCTCATTCATTCATTCTCTCTCACTCACTCATTCTCATTCATCCTCTCACTCGCTCCCTCATTCATTCATTCTCTCATTCATTCTCTCACTCACTCACACTCACTCATTCACTCTCTCTCACTCACATTTATCCATTCCCTCACTCAACGATTCCCTCACTCTCTCACATTTATTCACTCACTCATTCACAGGAAATAAGCCTATTGTTGGAGCAGCACTAAGTTAACATGCTAAAAACCTAAAATTTTCTATAATGCCATGGAGTTTACATCTCAAGTCCTGACCAGCAGGTCAGAGGTGAAGCCGCCTTTATAGATTTGTGTCAGTCAGGAGACGTGAACTTTATATGAAACCTTTTGAAACTGGCACTCTGAAGAATTAATACAGCATAGCGGGGGGAAGCGAGAAAAGCAAGACATATGGATAGGAAGGCTTCTCTCTTTTGTTCAGCCTATTGAGTAATGGCTGTGTTTCCTGCCAGAATCCATGTGTCATTTCAGATGACTGGCTGTCATATCACATCAGTGTCGTCTCTACATCTCAACTGTTCTGCCTCCGTTTTCATTTGCTATGTCATGGCTGCCTGACTTTTGCGCACTTCAAGAGCAACTGGATATGTTTAATCACTTAAGCATCAGTGAGAGACAAATTCGTTTTCAGCCAGCAGGAATGATTACTGAGGTGCAAAATATTCATTAGAGTAAAACCAATTCTCGAGTACACTTCTGCTTACCTTCACATTATGCATCCACTGTTGATAGGACCTAGAATTACCTGTGGATTAAAGGAGCATGAAATGACTCCCCGGCTCACAGAACAAAGTTGATGTTCATACCCATATAATACATTATACATTTCTGATCTTTTACACACTTCGATCATGATAATAATGTCATTTATTATACATTCAGATACTGTTTTTACCCCATGACCTGCAGGATTATTTCCAAACATAAAGGTGCTCTTTCTTTTTCTTCTACCAAACAGAGAAAATCCCACTCACTTCCACAAAAGCCCCCCTCCGTGATCTCTTTCTCAAAGACATCTGTGAAACCCCTTCCTTCATTTAATTTGGCCAGTCTGCTATCAATGAACTGCAACATAAATCACAGTATCACAGGTTATTAAAGGAGAGCGAGAGAGAGAGGGAGAGTGAGTGTGTGAGTGAGTGAGTGAATGAGTGTGTGTCAGTCTTCCGGACATATTCACTAAACTGTGTTCCTGTAATTTAGATCAGATGGAGGATTAACATCGCAGGCTGGGGCTTGCAGTGTGCATGATGCTTTTGGGGAAATTGAACTTCCTGTTACTTGTCACAAAGAGGTCGTAAAACAGAATCCAATAAATTTGCCCGTTATAATCAGGGCAGTGATGGGCTTAGACAACAAACTTCAAAATAGTGACACTGGGCTGCTCCCCCCCTCAAGCTGAATACAAAACAGATTTATTCATAAATTGTTCATAGGACCACAAGAAACATAGTCTTCCTGAAAATCCTGTTTTAGAAAAACGTCTGCATTCCGATTTGCTCCTGAATGTGTGTAAATGTATGCAAAGGAAGACGAACTAATGTAAAGGTCAATTTGTTGATTCCAATTCAAATGATTTGCAATGACTTAGTATGCTTTTATATCGGGATTATACCGGCAAGTTCAAAGTGTCTGTGAATTTACACGACACACGTAAACACAAGTTGTACGAACATTTGTAAAAGCCAGTCATTTCATGGCATGAAGTTAAGAAATGTTATATATTTAAAAAAAATAAATAAATAAACAAGCAAGCAAACATAAAAAGAAAGACGAATAAGACCAGACCGCTGCGTGAAAGGAGAATGGATGGAAGTAAGGACTTGGATGTAAGTTGGTTCTGTCTGACGTGGCATCTTCTTTTAATGTTGTGCAACACTATTAGAGCCAGCACTAAGTGACCGATAAGTGACTGATCTGGTATGTCTCAAGCTGCAATGTGTTGTATACTCCCTAATTTGCCGCGTGCCGAAGTTGAATTCCTTTGGACACACACCCACACAGCACTACACAGCACAGCGTCGGGGAGGATGCATTGTTGTGCAAGAGATTTCTGGCACAGAGTTGCTGAGATGCTTGAAAAATAAATTAATTAATAAATGAATGAATTGGGGGGGGGGGGCGCGAAAAAAAACCCCAGCGGTTTCCCCTGAATGGTGTACTTGGTGTCACTTGGGTACAGCTTTCATGTCAAACCATTTTCATTTACTTCACATCTAATTCACCTTTTCTGTAAACTGTTACACTGTTAAATCATTATATATATATAGGCATAGAAGTAAGTCAAAATAACGTCCACTTTATCTATGAGGAAATCGTTTTTTTGCCATTAAGGTCCCACAACACCGATCACTATAATTATACCTGAATTTAGTTCCAGTCTGGAGCAGTCACACCACAACTATAATATCGCTTGGTCCTGCCACTCAGGGAAATAAACGCATGCAACTTAGGAATAGTCATGGAAGTTTTTTTCCAAGGAGTAGTACATTATTCCAGGTCATACTGTACAGCTTGGATTCCAAAACAACCCATGCACACACTCCGGTGGTTGATATAATACGGATAGATCACAGACTACGGAAATATAATTAAAAAAAAGGATACAAAATACCGAGTGGTTACGGATTTTAATACAGATGCATCATGAATGCTAATAATTTACAGATTGGTTACAGACATTTCAGTACATTACAGATTGGTCACAGATGATGCATCACAGATAAAAAATTAAGAAGTCTAAAATAAATGTTTGGACTGCCGAAGTTCATAATTAAAATATCTTACCTGCATTTATATATGTTTACTTTATTAACGTACTATTGATATTTCACAAAAAAAAAAAATCACATTTCCATGAATAAAAGATCTGTGCTTTGTATTATATTTTTTATTTTATGTGAATCCGTATTCTGTGACTTCATGATGCAACAAGGATGTACAAAGATACCTGGGGAAAAACAACACATGCTCAAACAAACATCACCACATGTAAACAATTACCTGATTGGTCAGATGTTTTATCAGATCAGGTCCAGGCCTGGAAAAATGGCTCCAGAAGCAATCTCACCGATACGGATAAACCCTGGGCTATAGGAATCGTTATCGGTCTGGTGTGACCACCGACCACATAAACTACAGGGAACCGATTTATTTATAGTTACCGTTATAGTTATTGATATTGTGGGAATGGGCCTTTACGTGTCATTTCAGCTCGCCTTTTATGGAGTTTTGTAGGAGTCAGCAAATGCACACAGACTAATTCAGTGAACATTTGGTAAATCCAGGAGAAATCTTTACATCAGTTTAGCTTATGCAACTATTCACACACAACTTCACAAAAAGACTGATGAACGAGGCCCAATATTCGCTGCAAGGTAACAATAAATACACAAATAATATTACTGTGTACACCACACCAAATGCACAGAGCAATTCAACGAAGCAACAGTGTTAATTGAGTGATGCATATAGAGTTCGTGTAGACTTGTGCATCTGTTGTTCAACACTAAGTGTGGAACTAGTCACAGCAAATTACTACCCCAACAAATCCCCCAAACTTTGGGATCATGTTACACGCACTAGCTCTGTTCTACAAACTAGGTAATGCACATTCAATGCCCAGATTTGTCTGGCAAAGCAGAGTCATTAAGGTGGATTAATTATAGTTCTGGCAATAAATTAAATATTGTATAGTGGTTGTAATTGGAAAGCATCAGTAATTAAAGGAATATATTCCATAGAAAGAGAAAGGAAATGGTGGCAGAAAGAAATAGGAAATGGTGCCAATTGACTGAAATAGGGCACACCAGCTGTGTGTGTGTTGGTAGTGTAGGGATGCATTACACTTTCTCGCAGGCAGTGTGAACAAGAAGCAGCAGAAGGTGAGCGATGTGTGTGGGGATGTGGGTGAGCGTTTGGAGGAGGGGTGTGGAGGGTCGGAGACAGAAAGCAGGTCGTGGCTGACAGGCTTCCCTTGCTTTCTCTTGGCAGCTAGCCGGCGCTCGCTTTCTCAGCACCGATGTGGTTCATGGTCGGAACAGGGCACAAGATAAGGGCTTTTATTTAAAAAATAAATAAATAAATAAAATTAAACAAAAAAAAAAAAAGGGCAGCCAGTTCGATGTCTTTGAACCACCGGTCACGATCGGTTATGAGGAAGCAGCAAAATAGATATATGATTAAGTATGTATTGGGTTCTTTTATGGGATTAAAAAACAAACACCACAGCAGATCTCTGAGCACCCCTGTCTAGGAAAGAACTGGGTCTTAACTCTTAAATCAGAATACGTGTCGATATCAAGGTAACCATAACTTCATAATCAATCAGTAACTGTGTACCAGAACACAACATCCGGTCAGAAATCGCTCCACCAGCCACTGTAGGAAAATCTGAATTATTCAAAGTGAACAATGATACTGACGCCAGTGATGGTGTGGTAAGGAGCCCAGAAAGACAGGAGCGTCTCTCTTCTGCTCATATCATACCTGCTTGAAGAGCTGCAGGTTCACAGCCATCTCGAGGAAACTCTTCATGGCGCTGGAGCGGTGTGCCACAAAGCTCTCTTCACAGAACGTGATTGGCTCTCCCTGGAAAGCAGGAAGCTTCCTTTAATGTCACGGAGCTAAAAAGCTATTTACAAGTGATGATTATGAAAGTGAATCTTTCATGTGCACCGCTACGCTTCTGCTAATAGAAGCCAATCTTGAATTTAAGGATGTGCTGTTGCCTCGATCGATAACAGAAGTCAGCTATTTCCACAGCCATGTTTAATGATCTATATACAGTAAGACTGCGATTACCACCTCTTGCCTAGGAGCTCATTACTGTTTGCCTGCTTTTGTTTCATTTACAGCTCGGTTAGACCTCTGTGCTCTGTAAAGCTGCTGGTGTGAAGGCATATGGGCTTCATAAAGCTGAACTATATAATTTATTCAAACAGCTCACTGCAATCGTGCACACTCTTTAGATCTGCACAGCAAGGATGCAGTAAGAATCGAGAACATTACAGCAGAGAAATGGCCATAAAGCGCCTCTGAAATATTACACCTAGATTTGGCTTTTGAAAATGGTCCGTCATTAAAATGCAACCACTACGTTTGCACAGATTTCTCAAAATATCTTGGATGAAAACATAGCAGAATTCTTGAAATGGGAGAATATTCAAGGAACACGTCGAAAAGACACATGAAGAAGCCTAATCTAACATGCAGTACTGTATTCAGTATTTTTGACTGAACTCGTCCTTCTAAAATGAAAACACTATGAGAATGTTATCAACAAGTCATTCTGTAACGGTGCCATTATTTCCAAATTATATTCTGGAAAAGAAAATACAACCAGCATAGTTATGATCACATTTACAAATGTTGCAACTTCACTGGATGTTGAATTATTATACCGACATGAATTTCAGACTAAAAAATTTAGACAGAAAAAAAAAAAAGATTTGGGAGGCAAAATGAAGAGTACTTAAATATTACATTGGTGTTCCTTCCCAAATAGGATGGGGTTTCAAATCCGAATGTGGTTTTAAGGTGAGTGTAAAAGAAAAGGAATAAAAAAAAAAACCAGCAATCACAATATAAAGATTTAATGTCCCTGTGCTGAGATGATGCTTTGAAGAATTTCTGCACGTGCTCCTTTTTCGTTTTTAACACGTCTCTGAGAAAATGTTGGTTTGTGTACACACCAGCGTTAAGACATCAATTGTGTTTCAAACAAAGAGAGTCGTATTTGACAAACAGGGAGCATATTTTGTTTTGGGTCTTTGCTTGGCTTGAGAGTGAAAAACCCATTTCAGGAGTTGAGAAGGCCTGAGAACAAGACTCCACCCGAGCTGAAAGAAGGCTTCAAAGAGACTGTCCTGCCTTTTCAACTTCTGACATTTCACTGATACAGACAGGCCCACCTTAACGCACCCCCATTCCTTCCTAGTCTCTCTGCTTATGGATGGCATGGTGGTGCTCAGCTGCCTTTAAATGCTAGCACTGAAACTCTACCAGAACCGAGGATCTTTAAGGCTCTGGTGTTGGATGAGGAAGATGTATTATTGTTGTCGTTAAAAAGGACAAAGCTTATTTGAACAGGGGTAATTCTGAGCAGAAAAAGGGAACCAGCAATAGTCCTGCTTCATAAATGAACAGAGCAATGAGAAGCACAGAATCTGCTGAAGTAATTCCATTCAAAAGGGACGCAGAAGTCAAGCTTACGGGTTTGTATCTCAGAGCATCTCGATAGGAGCCAAACAGTGCAGCCTGAGAGCGCAGGAAGGCCCGAGCCACTTCGCTGCCCGTGGCAGTCGACTGCTTCTTCAGCTTACTCTTCAGACTCGAGACCTGAGGGGGAGAGAGTGTTAAAATAGCACCTCTGAAATCATGCATGAAGAGGCAAAACCATTCAGAGTGTGAAGTGTCATATTTGCAGGTGACCCCCCTAGACACAATAAAGAAGAAAAGAAAGAAAGAACAAATGAACGAATGAGATGAGCCTCTCCACTTCTCTTGGAGCTTATCTGTTGTGCTGCCAAGAGCACCTGCTGCTCTGTTAATTGAGTTAAAGGCAGGGTGTGAGGAGGAGAAAAAAAAAAAAAAAAACCCGCAGCACAGTACATAAAAATCGGTGATCTTGTGCCCACTGTAGGCTCAGATTCCTGTTGTTCAGTGTGCTCTGAGATGTTTTTCTGATTGTAAAGAGTAATTATTTGACTTATCGTAGCCTTCCTGTCAGCTCAAATCAGTCTGGCCATCCTCCTCTGACTGCTCATCATCATCATCAAGTCTGTCCTCAGAACTGCACCATTACTCAAACCAGCCCTGTTTGTCTACCACAGTCAAAAGCACAGAGATCACATTTTATGATGTTTGATGTAAATATCCACATGACTGGGGGGGGGTTCCTATTAAAATGACCAGTGTGTGTGTGTGTGGATGGTAATAACGAAGATATCTCAACTTACACGCTTTGATTCATAGGGACGTACAGGACAGTCTTTATTAATCAATACCAAAGTTAACAAAAGTGGAAAAATAATGGTGCACCAGAGGATCTGGATGTTTATTTTCACAGTGCACACATCACGATAAACTGGAGTGTGCAATCGTGCAAAACTGAGCAGACTGCTTTTGGAATTTTGAGTGTGTTTTACTTACTCACTCTCTCTCCTGTCTAGTCTAAAGTAGCAAATGCCAACCATAGACTTACTGCAACACATTTGGGCATTTAGTGCTCTCATTTTCAGATTAGCACGAGCTGGGGAAACAGGCAGAGGCTACCGTCACATATCTCAGAAGAACCATGAGTTGGCTGTCCCTGCTGCAGCATTTTACAGTCACTAACACAACCGAGTGCTTATTATTACTGTATATTCCAGTCTATGCTACCATTGCCACTAATACACACAAATCCAGGACCTGACTTTTCACAATCTGCAAACGTGCAGGGTTTATTCAAGGTGCACACTGAATAAGCCTCAAGCCTTATTTACATGTATTCCTAGCTTCGTGCGTCAATATTCAGTACGACTTGATTTATCACTGAATATCAAGCAAGGACCAGAAAGCTTAACTCAGGAAAAAGAGGCCTTAAAGTGAATACTAAACAGGGAAGCCTTTGCTGAATATTCAGGACTTGTAACAGAAACAGTGTATGGCATAAGACAAGACAGAGGGGGGAGGGGAAAAAATACAAAAGGAAGTTCAGTCATAAGATTTGTACATTTTAAGGACATTGCTGTAATGCAGTGCTGGATCTTTTATTCATTTAACTCACAGCGTCCCCTGAGCTCCTGTAACAAATATGCCTTTAAGAGAAATTTTATTTTCATTTGGCATCCATCATAAATAAATAAATGAATGAATGCCAACAATTCATACATATAGCATAGCAGTTTTTCTATTAATCATAGACACTGGTGAAATATGATGACTGTCCAAATGAAGTATATAATAACATTAATAAATGAATAATTTAAATAATTTAATTGGTAGATCAACAAAAATTAATGGACACTTGCAAAGTATTGACCCAATCAATTTTTCCACTTAAGTAAATTTCCTTTAGCCATTTTCCATTTTTTTTTCTTTTTTTAAATCCATTTGTTCATGCATGCGATGAGTGTAATGGCAAACTTCAGATTAATAATAGGATTTTGGATAGTCACAAACAACTCATCGAGCATGCAATCTCAGCAACGGATCTGTCAGACTAATTAACTATTATACTTTGAGTATCACTAACGAGACATGAGCAGGAGGGGGCATCAGAAGGAAGCTTAGCTCTACAGGTGATCAACCTATCTGGGAGTGACATTTTTTAGTGTAAAGTCTCTGAGCCTATGATCTGATCAAAGGCAGAGTCCCCCATTGGGTCCAATTATAAGCACTGGTATTGTAGGGGGTGGGGGGGGAAGAGAGCGAGAGAGAGAGAGAGAAAGAGAGAGAGAGAGAGAGAGAAGGGGGGGTGCTGAGGGGAGGGGAGTGAGTTATGATATTCATAATCTATGCAGAGAGGCCTTTCCGGTATAGGTCTTTTCCCCATAGCTGTGATCTTTTCAATTCACATCAAGGCAAGGTAGTGCAGGATGAAAGTGCTGCAAACATGGCGCCTCATTAAACTCTACAGCGCCGACTCCCCAACAGGGTTTGAAGTGCGCGGAGTAAAGAGCATGGGGTCAGAGGTGGCCCACGAAACAGATCTCCATTTAACTCACCAGCTGGAGATGATAATTAGCAGGTGCATCACTGTCTCCTTTTTTTTCCCCTCCAAAGGATGATGCCACAAGCCTTCTCTCAATGATGGGTTGCTTTTATACAGCTGGAGTTGCCATGCTACACACACACACACGCATGCACACGTGTGTGCCACTTCAGGAATGAGCTGTGGATACTCACGGTAGTTGATTTGATTGAATTGGGCAAGGTCTGGACATATGCCTGCGCAATACTACAGAAAGTAAATACGCTGAATTGACCACGTGTCTAATGTATTCTGTGGATTCTCTGATTTATACTGTATAGAGCTCCATTGACAATATGGCTTCTGGCTTCAGTGGCAAGTCCTTTTAAAAATAAAGTCTACAAAATGTGTCCACTGTAAAGGAAAAAAAAAAAAAAAATCAGCTCATTCCCTCTGCATATTGCTCTCAGACATCTTATTCTGCAAGGTTGCTGGTTTTATTATACGGATGAACGAATACCTTTCATAGAATTGGATTTTTTATTTTTTTTTTAGAAGCAAACACACAAAATCAGTCAAAAAGTTTGTACACCCCTACTCTACTCATTCATAGGTTTTTCTGTATTTTGACTATTTTCTACAATACTGAAGATACCAAAACTATGAAATAACATCTGTCTGGATATGTAGGGAAAAATAAGTGTTAAAAAACAAAATGTTTCATATTTTAGATTCTTCAGCGTACCAGCATTTCCCTTGATGACACTTTGCACACTACTGGCATTATCTTAACCAGCTTCATGAGGTAGTCACCTGGAACGCTTTTCAATTAACAGGTGTGCCTCATCAAAAGTTAATTAGTGGAAGAGTTTCTTGCCTTCTTAATGCATCTGAAGTCATCAAACAGTAAATAGTAAATAATAACAATACAAATAATAAAATATTCCACGACTGCAGTAATGAACCGAACAACTAAGTAAAGAGCCATCATTAATTTGAGACGTGAAGTGACTTAATTAATAAAAATAAAGAAAAGACAATGAATTAGGAGGTGTGTCCAAACTTTTGACTGGTATTGAAAGGCCACAATTAAATAGTGTAAACAGAATCAGTTTAATAAAAGACTAGGGTTTTTTTTTTCTCAATTATTTTTTAATAAGTCAGTGGTGGAGTGGTAGGGCGGAAGGTGTTTTGGGAGGGATTCTGGCCATGAGTAGAAAGCCGTGGGGACGCAATTAAGAAAACTACAAAGAAAAAGGAATAGTTATGAAAATCTGCTTCCTTCTTTTGATGTGCAGCTAGATGAAGTAGTATACACACTTGTGCATATACACACACACTTTTTCCTCATCAGGACATGGAGACATCAAGCTGAGACAATGTGAGATAGGTAGAGCCTCTAACAGAAGGACCTGCTTAACTCGTCTATGCAAGCAGTGCTTTGGTAAATAGAGACTAAATGCTAAATGATTAAATTTTAAACATTTTCAAGAGTAAAACATGTTTTGCACTTTGCTTAATAAAGACATTCCTGCTGATATGCTTGATGTTGGTTGTGTGGAGCACAAATCTACAATTTTCACAGCCGACTCCAAACAGAAACGATCAAACACAGTAAGGATACGAATACAAGGTTGCCTACAAGACGGAGAAAAGAATGGCTTACGAGAAGCAACAGCGACAAAGTGAAAAAAAAAAAAAAACAGCTCCTACTGCTTTTAATAAAAAATCAAAACAGTTTATAGAGATGTCTGTCTGTAGCTTTACATACGACCAGCAGACAAAAGATCAAATAATGCTCATATGCAATTCCTAGCTGTTTGGTACTGTAACATTCCTAATTTCCTATTTTTAGATGTGAAAGTAAACACCCTTCCCCTCTTACCAAACTCCAATTACAGCTGAAAAATACAGTACAGCAGTTTCATTGTTTTTAGGAGGGAAAAACTATTCTTGGGGATTTTTCGTTTTAATCAAGCTCGTTTATAAGGTCTCTGGATAAACATTCAGCGCTCTCTCTCTTTTAATAAATCATAACTATAACCTGGAGGGGTCTGTAAAATATTACACAAAGGAATAGTAGAAATGTGAAGGAAAAAGCAGAGAATAGGATCAAAATTACCATCAGCAACAACTAAAAAAAAATATCGTAAAATATATTAAAGAAAAAAACAAATGGATTGAGACAAAATGTGCAAACGAAAAAGGTCCTGAAGAAAAGAAATCTGAATAGAAATGCAATTAAGTGAAATATATTTTACGGTTCAGATTAACAATAGTAAAATCCTACCTGTGAACATTTAAGCTTTAAAGTCAAATTTAAGAGTGATTTTTTTTTTTTTAACTAAAAACCTGTGTTGAAAATCTTTTTTTTCCTCAAAAGGCTGCTCTGTGCCACAACAAATTATTCTTTCTACTTGTAAATCTGCATGGAACAGAATCTCTACCGGCATGGTAGCGTTTCTAATAGTCAATAAATCTAAAATATTATGTGTAAAATTGAGGGAAACGGCCATTATGCCAAGTAGAGCAAAGAGCTCGCTATCGGGTCATGTCTGGAAAAAAAAAAAGGCCGGATAATTCAGGACAACTGTCACCTTTGACCTGGCTGAAAGCCGGACCAATAGTCGGACTCACCGAATAATAGAGTCCACATGGCCAAATAGGCTTCATACCTATTAATTATATGAAATGTCATAAAGTGTGGCTTAAGTCAGGTTAAAACGAGTTCTTTCAAATGATGAAGAAGAAAACACTCCGGGTTTAGTGCTACAAGATACTAATTTTCTTTCTTTTCTTTAAATCTTGAATTAAAAGCATAAAGAACAGCCTGTTTACGCCTCAACGTGTGTGTGTGTGTGTGTGTGTGTGTGTGTGTGTGTGTGTGTGTGTGTGTGTGTGTGAGTGTGAGAGAGAGAGAGAGAGAGAGATGACACCAATAAATTAATTCCCGCTTGTTAGTTTTCCGTATGGCCCTCCGATTTAAAAATATTGAATTTGTAGGCCACTATGTTGTAGAAAACGCTGTATGACAGGCGCTTTAACTAGCAACTGAAAAAAAAAAAAAAGCAGAGAAGTGACTTCAACTCTGTTCAATTAGAACTGATCCCTTTTCTTATGAATTTTAATATCCCCATAGGTAAAGTAGCCAAGGAAAAGAAACAGAAATCATTCTGTGGTGCAAAATATTACAACAGGTGACATTTACATCTCAGGTGGGATAATTTTACACGGTTTCAGGTGCGTGCTCTATCATTAGCCAATGAAAAACCTCGCAAGAAGATCAAAGCAAACATTGTCCCGGCACTTCATTTATCAGACAAAGGTTTTTTTTTTTTTGTCTTCGTCTGTCAGTTTCAAAGACCCGACTCCTTTCAATGACACACTTGCAATTTAATTTACAAATGAAATGCCGATTGCAGAATTGTAATGATTTTCTTCTCCTTTGCTTCGACACACACGAGTGATTCACAAAAGACCAATGCTGCAAAGTGAGCAAGAGAAGGGGGGGGGAATGGAAGATAACAGAACAAATCCCTTAATATTCAAAATAATTGATGAGTGACTATTTTTGACCCTGATGGTAGACGTAGCTTCCTTTACCGCTGACCGGTGTCACCACATCGTTAATTAAGGAGAGGAAACAGTGGCAGGTGGCTGGGAAAAATGGAGACTGATAATTGGTCTCCTTCTTCTCTGTATCTTCAGGAAAATCCAGCATGCTTCTCTTCTAACGAGAAGGTGCCACTGGGTGGGCAGAAAAGGCACGCCTTGGAAATATAATGATTTAAAAAAAAAAAAAAAGAATGGTTGAAGGCTGCTGCTACATATTTGCTGACTTCTGAACAGCAGTCAAGAGCACTGGCCTTTATATATGACGAGATGAGCTTACCTAAATATTGCAGCACTACTAATGACAAGGGGAGAGATGGTTTTTCCTCTGGTCAGCGCGCGTGTGTGTGTGTGTGTGTGTGTGTGTGTGTGTGTGTGTGTGTGTGTGTGTGTGTGTGTGTGTGTGGATGTGCGTCAAGTTAAAAGTACAAAAGAGTTTGTGTTTTGAGACTTTGTGTTTGTGGAAATTCACCACATCACTGGGCAGGTTCTGCAGGTCGTCGGCAGGACTCTCCAGCGTGTTTGTATCCACATTTAGAATGATCACATCTTCCAGGGATCTGCTCTTCACTCTCTGGGAAGGAGATCAGAGGTACTTCGATTAAAATAAAAGAACACACAGTCTAATAAACACAGCAAGGCTTATTAGAGCTACATTCGCATGTCTAGTCTGATCCCCCCCCACACACACACAATCATTTCAGTCGACACGGGAACGGGCGAAATAACAAACATATGCCAGTCTTAACATTAATGATAGAAAAATCAAGACACAATATGCCACAGAACTATTCTTGCACAATTACGCACGTTTAACATTCACTCCAATAATATCTGATTTATATAAGTAATTGAAATAAATCAAACACCACTAAGGGGGGGGAAGCCAACTCGATACTACACATGTGATTCTACTGGGGGGGGAAGCTGCATTCAGCCAGTTAAGCCATGGGACCATTTTGTGCATCCACACAAAGGTAGTCATGCATCCTGATGGTGACAAATCCCACAATTATTTTCCTGGTGCAGGTGGGGATACATCGAAGTGAGTTATTAAAAAAAAAAAAAGTTCTGGTTTGTCACTTTTGACAGTTGCTGCTATGGAGGCCTGCGTGCTGATTTGGTCTAATTATGTGCAGCCAGATAGGGGGACTGTCACTAATACGAAAGTGTGATAAATACTGCCGGTGTCTGCAACTGTCAGTGGCATCAGATTCGCTCACTCTCTCTCTCTCTCTCTCTCTCTCTCTCTCTCTCTCTCACACACACACCCCTTATAGGTCCACCACCAAGCAACATGCCAGCTCTCAACACCCAAACACACTGGCTCTTTGTTTCTTCACTGTGTTCTACTCTTTCATATTTCTGGGACACACACACACACACACACACACACACACACACACACACACACACACACACACAGAGGAGAAGATAAAAGGCTGTGCATTTCTGTAGATCTTTGAATTTCGAGTTGTCAATATAAATCTCGCCTTCAAAGAATTTCTCACATTTGATTTGAATGACTCGATGGGTCTTATCATTGAGACACATGCGCGCACGCACACACACACACTTAAAAAATAAAACCCACATAACTGTATTATACAATGCAATGACCAGCCTCCTGGTCCTGTTCAGTGAGTAATTCTGGGAGGCTGAACAGACGTAGAGCTACTGACAGGAGATTGTTGCTTACCTCTAACAGACTCAGATGAACTCCAATCAGATACGGCATGGGCGCACTATTGGGAATCAAGGCAAGTCATAGTCATTAGCAAAACTAATATAAAAGCATGGAGAGAGAAAAAAAAAATACTAGTCAAGCTAAGGAAGAGCCTGGTAGGATTTATTATATATAATATTCTGTCCACATTTACTGGATATGAGCAATTGCGCGCTCTGATTGGCTCCTCTACAACTAGGATATCAGTTTATATATACCATGAGTAGAGAAAAACAAAATGGCAGAGTGCATCAAGTCAGATACATCACTGTGTTAAGTATTTAAGAGAAACAAAAATAGCTAAAAGAATATAGTCGTCCATTCCCCCCCCCAATAGCTCCAGCCCAGTCAGTGGCAGTAATGCACCTTTAAATTGGTTTGCCAACCGTCAAAAAGAAAAAAAAAAAAACCCTTAAAGAGGAAGAAAATGGCAGAGCGTGCTACTGAACCAGCCTAGGACGAAATAAAAAGTCTACTCAAAAACAAAATGACAAAAAACACCAAAACAACCCCCAACAAAATATGGAATAAAAGTATTTGATGGTAAGAACTTTTTGTTTTCTTCAATAATAATTAATAATTAATATTATTATTATTATTATTATTATTATTATTATTATTATTATTATTATTAATAATAATAATAATAGCGTTTTCACAAATTGCTCCTGTCATTTCGCCAGTTTGTTTACATTCTAAGTGGAAATGATTTTGTCGGATGTTTTGTATAAAGTTTTTATTTATCAAATTTGCAACAAATAAAAATGCTCCGTTTCTCAAAATCCACTGAATGTGGATAGAATAAAACCGCTATTCCACTCAATCTTGTTGTATATGGCTTATAGCTATCAGCTCATATACGGCTCAAGTTCGTGGAATAACTGTTAAATACACTATATGGCCAAAAGTATGTAGACACACGACCATCATATCCATACGGTTGTTCCCCAAACTGTGCCCACAACGTTAGAAGCACCCAACAGTCTAGAATGTCTTTATATCAGCATATAAAGACATAGTGTTACAGTTTCCGTTCACTGGAACTAAGAGGATCAAACCTGATCCAGCCAGACAAGGCCCCTGTGCACAAAGCAAGCTCTATGAAGACAGGGTTTGTCAAGGTTGTAAAGAAAGAACTCAAGTGTCCTGTACGGAGCCCTGACCTCAACCTTATTGAGCAACACTCTTACAGCTGAATGAACACAAATCCCCACAGCCACGCTCCAAAATCTAGTGGAAAGACTTCGCCGAAGAGTGTGATGGTCAGGTGTCCACAAACTTCTGGCCATATGGTATACAGCATTCACTAAATAAATAAATAAAGGGAATACACCTAAAATAAATCTGTTCAACACAAGAACAGAGGCACTGAAAGTGGTGTGAGCCCAAGAAAGGTGATTGAATCAGCTTTAGGAATGTGTTTTAGGAAGCTAACCATATTACACCCTTTTGTATTCCTGTTTCCAGGCAGAGCCACTCAGAGCGCTTGAAGGTGATTAGCGTGATTGGTGCACATCATATTTTCAGGCTTTGCTGGAGTGGAGTGAGGCAGAGCTGCATAATTAGATCGGTTTGAGGAGCTGCTGCTGCAGTTGCTGGATATAGCAGTTATATGGTTAATCAGCTAGTGACGTTGGCACATCTCCTATAGCTTTCAGATCAGGAGGTAGAAAGTGAGAGAAGAGAGTAAGGAAGCCAAGGAGAAAGAAACCATCATGTTTCTAATTTAAGTGCTGATCAGGACGGTCCGAACCTTCTGACAAAGTGTTTATCTGAGGCCAAAGAAAAGTGTACATGTGAGTGAAAGATGGCTGGTGCATGTTTGCATTTGTGTGTGTGTGTGTGTGTGTGTGTGTGTGTGTGTGTGTGTGTGTGTGTGTGTGTGTGTGTGAGAGAGAGAGAG
>JAPFFA010000007.1:51482575-51493040 GCA_026153275.1 Sciades herzbergii | reverse complement strand
TATCTGGGTACTCGATGGTCGGTAGAAGCGTCTTATCTTCAGAAAAGTCTGACTTTTTAAAATAATATGGGTCAAAAACCACACATATCTATATTCTTTGTATTGAATTTTCGCTCGACCATTCAAATCATGGTAATACTGAGAAAATTCATTTTTGTTTACAGACGCCTTCAGCGGCTGCCATCCGAGTTGCTTTGTATATCCACCATCATGGCGGACGCTCATGACATAGCACATTTTCATCACGTGGTTGTAAGTCATCTATAAGAGGAGCCAACTTGAATGAAATGAATTAAATTCTATTTGAATATGACAGTTTTATGTAATTATTAAGTTAAATATTCCTTGAATCAAGTTGATACGCGTGAGAAGTCCAGTACAAATAATGGTTATAAAAATCTCCTGTGACTCCACCCACATCTCAAGGTGCTCTGGGTATAAATGATGGAATATGTATTGGTTTGACAATGACGTTGACAAGACAGCAGCACCCTAACAGGCGGTGTTGCTGCAAACACTGTTCTCTCACTGGTCAATTTATCTCACACACACACACACACACACACACACACACACACACACACACTTTGTTGGTAAAACCATGTAGGTGGACAGTTAGAGACTCCAGCTCATCTTTTTCCATGCGCACTTTCTGTTACTCATCTTCTAGCCTTCATCAGTTGTCAGTTTGTGACCACAGGGCCGCTGCTGGATGGATATTTTTGGTTGGTGGACTTTTCTCAACCCAGCTGTGATATCGAAGTGTTTAAACATCGCAGGAACCTTGCTCCACCTGATACACTCATACTAGTGTAACACCCACTAACATGCCACCAGCATGTCAATGGAACAGAGTGTTGGTTTATCTGCCTTCTGCTGTTTTATGTTGGTTAAACTTTGTTACTTTATATAGACAAAAGCACACAGAACTATCTGGAAACCCGATCATATAGAATCACATGGCATGATGCTCGAAGCACTACATCTCCTCGCACCTCTGTTCTGTTTCAGCACCAGGACCTGATAGGGGTTTAATCTCGCTGGATTTTTTTCACGTCCTCCTACTGAGACTGCTTTTATTGTGTTCTTAATCATATACTGCTAGCATGCCGTTCCTGGCCTTGCACCTCATCTGCTGTACATTTAATAAGAAGTGCAGAAAAAGGGGAAGTGTGAGCCTGGGTGCAGTTTCAAACCGATGCTCGGGTATATATTTTTTTCACTTTAGCAGAGTGGTGTCCAATTTTGCCCCCTTCCTCTTTGTTTTCACAGCTTCTCAATCCAAACCATAGGTGAAAATACATCTGTGCACAAGTCAGTTTTTACACATGTAATCTGTATGCGTGTATCTGCTTCAGAAATGTGGTACAATCCTTGAAAAGCAGCAACAATTCTGAGACCAGCTGTGGAGTACTCCAATTTGTGTTTTTCTCTTCTTTACACGAGAATTATACACTTCAACAATCACCACGGCACTATTCTTGTGGACTGAAGAAAAAAAAAAAAAAAAAACCTGAAACAGAGCTATACCTATACAAAACAAACGTCCAACATCTAGTCACTTAGACACAATACCGATGGCAACGAAACTGAACGTAGACCAACAGTTTTTTTTTTTTTAAATCAACATATTCAGTCTAAGATATAATCCTGAATTCAAAAGCAAGCACAGGAGGAGATTTTCTCCAAAACGTTCCACGCTGAATAAATTAGCAAGTGACAGGCGAACGTTTTTGTTCTTATGATACAACTGATATTCTTCTGGGCTGAGGGAAGCTTCAACCACATATGCCCCAAAAGTGTGGAGCCAGAAACATCATTAATTCAGTGCCAAGTGGCCTGGGGGATTTTCAGCATTTAAGCTGTCATCTCCCATTGGAAAGCTCACTCGCTCTCGCACTCTCTCGCTCTCTCTCAGCTGCTACAAGTGTATCGAAGCACAGTCACTTTCTCTCTCTCTCTCTCAGGAGCTCAACCATCAAGGGATTCATCCACTTTTGGAAAATAATTGCAATTTGGCAGACAGGACAGAGAGCCACAACAGCCACTAATGCCTCCACTGCAGAGCAGAGATTTTTTTTTGTGTAGTCTATCACCATAATTGTCAAGTAGTAGTTACCACGGTTCTTAAATTTTTAGACAGCAAGTGTGTTATGTACAAAAATCATCATCATCATCATCTCCCAGACTCCCAGTCTGCTTACATCTCCCAGTGTTGTGGCATAATAAGCCGAGACAATATCGATGGACTTCATATACATAAAACTAAAGAACAGCTAACATATCAATCTTTTGAATTAACCTGTGACACCTTGGAATTAAAATCTGAGTGACTCTATTACCTTTTCAGCTTCTCATATTAACCTCTTCAAGCTAGCAGGTCAACATTATAAGGTTACTTTTCCATTTCCGGGTGAGAGTACGCTGTGCACATTTTGGCTGCCACTTCTCACCCGAGCTTTTTCTTCTTTTTTTTCCCCTCTCCCCTTTGTTTTTCTTTGTGTGTTTGTATAGTTTGATGTTTGTTCTTTGTTTGAGTGTTTTGTCCGCCGGTTGTGGCGTAGCTCAGGACCCAGTTTTGGGCGTTGGTTCTCGTCAGGCCTTAGATGATGCCTGTGCTCCTTGCTATGGACTGCAGTGAGTTCGTTGCACTGAACATTGGGTTTGTCCAGCGCTCCGTGCGGTGGTGCTTTTGCGCTTGGTGCGGTGTTCTGAGCGATGTTGCATTGCAGTGGCTGCGCAGGTGGTTTGGGACATACCAGCACTCTTTGCGGCAGTGCTTCTGTGCTCACTTTGTGGATCCATGGCATGATGTTCTGAGCGATGTTGCCTGGTGATGTTGCGGCGGCTGTGCAGGTGGCGTGGGACATACCTTCGTGCACCTTTTGGTGAGATTTTGGGTAGCTACACCACTGGAATTACATCCTGACCCTCTTTTGGTGGCCTTTTTTGGTTTGTTTTGTAATTGTAAAGCGATCTTGGGTCAGAGAAAGGTGCTATAAAAGTTGAACTTAAGAATAATAATAATATTATCATCATCATCATCATCAACATGACCAATAACTCCAACGATTACCTTTTCAAAAGTGATTAGTATGGCCAGTGTTCTAGATTCACCCAAGTACTGCATCTATAACGGTAACAGTACTATGTTTATTTCTCAAAAACTTTTCAAAAAAAAAAAACTAAGTGAGGGGGGAAAAAAAGCCCAACAACTTATATTTGTATATAAAATCACTTTTCTGTGAAGAAGTTTGGTCTGCCATCTGTTTTATTTTTTCCATTGCTGGAAGAAGCTGCTGCACAGATTTATGGGTAATAGGCTACATCGAGGATACATCGATGTTGCCTTCAACTGGGGCAGTTTGAAGGCATCTTAGAAGACAGGAAATGAGAGTTTGATCAGTTTCAAACAGCCCTTGATGCCTCGCTGTCTTGTTCGACATCCTCCTAAGGTGGCATTTTCCCCATTTTGAATGCACCCTCAGAGTTTTATAGCTATGGTTCATTCTGGAACTTGGAGTTCATTGCTTGCTCCAATGTCACCACTGTGGATTTCTCGTTAACATTGGAACATCACTGGAAAACGTTGAGTAAGATGTTAAGCTCTTGAGTTTTTAGGAGCAAACAGTCAAATCTGACCAGTATCTCTCATGTTTGAGATTGCTTACATGAAAATAAATCCTGCACTAATATTAATCTTGTACAGAACTTTCCACACAAGTTGCAATACTCTTGACAATTCTACGCTCTTCTTCTCTGGACATGCTTCTCTCCTTTTTTTTTTGCACCGTGATAGTCAGGATAATCAGGAGCAATGAGTAGCTGTGAGTGTCTTAAAGAGGGAGTACAAAGGCCAGTTCACTGAGGCTGCTCTGCCCGTGACCCGCATCTCGAGGATAGGGAGGAAAGCTCAACCCTGGGGTGCAAAGCAGGACTGCTGTCAGGGTGCGCACTGAAGGAGAAAATGGAATCTCTGGCATTCCCAAGCCCTCACTCATCCCCATTCTTCCAACTTCTGCCATGGTGTCCCCCAAAATAGCTTTGCTCTCACAGGTCCTCCATGCGAACACGTTAAAGGGATCACCCCTGATGTTCATGGATGATGCTCCGCTGGCTGCCTGCCCCACTAGGGGACCCATCAACATCATAAAACCGGGTGTGTGGAAGAAGAGGGCCACCAATCATGAAATGTCAGACTCGGGGCATTTGATTGAACACTATGTCAAAGACAGACAAATATTTGCTCTCTGGGACTCTGAGGAGATGAATCTCAGAAGCTGGTGTGTGCCACTTCATGGCTGTGCAGAGACAAAAGGATTGATTGTCATTGCAAAACTTGCTTCATTTGGATAAATCAGACTTGCTCTGCTGGTACTAAACAGCATCAAAGACGTACTACTACTATTACCACCACCACTATTACAGAACATGCAGTAAAGCCACTTCAGTAGTTTCACAGGAAGGGCGCATTGTTACTTCCTCTCTGTGTGCGTGTGTCTGTCTCACTAAATAAGGTGCCCTAAAAAAAAAAAAAGTCAGCAAGTGCACCACGTGCATAGGACCGTCCATTTTCTACACAGCCCCACTGTCAGATATCAAACCAACATGAAGGCATATAAACAAACATTATTATTATTATCTATAATTACTGGTTATTATAAACCAACATTATTATTTATTTGGATTTTCAGACCTCTCTGATTTTACAGTTCTTAAAATTTCATGCAAGCAATTCAGAAAGGAATATTTTGTATCGTCAGTGTGCTGCAACTTCCTTCCTGCCCAGATATATCTGATGGCTGAGAAACCTTCAAGGAGTATTTAAGTATTTCGCAAACTGGTGAACAATTTCTCTTAGGATATCATCTATTTCTGGTATTGTAGTTTATTAATTTGCGCTAGGAGCGCTATGGATGTGTATTCAGTTTTCTGGAAAGTGTTCCAAGGACTGCATTGTAGGTGGCTGATAAGTGGTGTTTTATACAGTTCACATCCACACCAAAACTCAGCTGACTTCAATGACTTACATGATGGTAGAGAGCGCCAACGACCCACAGATCACCCTAATGACCCTCTAGGCTGCTAACACCATTCACACCCGGCCCCCAGTGACCTACACCAGGATGGCTCAATGACCCAGGTGACCTCAACGACTCCCCTTAGGGTTGCTTTTGATCCACTAGAGGATAAATACCTGGAACTCCCCACTAGTCAGACAGAACTGAAGAAGCCTTTTGGATGAGAGGTGAAATGTCTTCAAGAATTTCAAGCAAGTCCAGTTGCCTTTCTTTAGCACCAACAGTTTGGTGATCACCTGGATGACTGAGAACCTTCACAAACAATCACCACCAAATTTCACATGAAGAATACCTCTGGACTGAATTACGTTGCTATGACTTTTGGTGCTGATCCGGATCACCAAACCAGAACGATGCATGAAAAACGGGCTTTCCCCCCCTTACTAAGCATCATTCTCCATTTCTTACCGTTCCGGCTCTATAGGGTATGGCGACCAGACAGCCGGGTTTGTAAGAGCTAGCGCAAATTACTGTGACTTTAGTCACAGTCTCTATCTAGTTTGGTATTACAATGTCAGCAACATGCTATGAAAATAAAAAGTTTATTTTTCACGAGTGAGAATCATTGTCAATCATCAGGTATTAGCTGAAAAAGATTTAGGCTAAACATTATCCAGTTAGGCTGAGAGGTTGATCCTTCAGTTTACGGTATAATTAGCCATGTGAGTACTTAGCCTGAAAGCATTGTAAATTATATGGCCAAAAGTAAGTGAACACACATCTTGACCATCCCATTCCAAAACCATAGGCATTAACATGGAGTTCTTCCCCGTTTCACCTTGAACAATCTCCATGCTTCTGGGCAGGTTTTCCCACTAGATTCTTAACCATGGTTTCAGGGATTTTTCCGTTCAGCCACAAGAGCACAAGAAGTCTATACAGCAAGAAGACCTAGCACAAAGTCAGCATTCCAGTTCATCCCAAAGGTGTTCACTGGGGTTGAGTTCAGTCAGGGTTCTGTGCAGGACACTCAAGATCTTCCACTCCAACCTTGTCAAACCATGTATTCCTGGAGCTTGCTTTGTGTACAGGGACACTTTCATGCCGGAACAGGTTTGGGTCATGTGTCCACAAACCTTTAGCTATATAGTATAACTGCAGTACATTATAGAAAAGAAGAAAAACAGTACCACAAAAAAAACAAAAAAAAAAACAAACAGGGAATAGTATCCAAGTAGCTAGGGCACAGGTTCACAGCCCTGTTCCTGGAGAACCCTTCTGTCCATATTTTTTCACGCGTTTTCTCAGCTCTAACACACCCAATTCGACTAATTAGCTAATTAACAGCCCTTACTGTGCTGCAGTAGGTGTGTGTTAGAGCAGGGAAAACACAAAAATGTGCAGGAAGTGGGGGTTCACCAGGATGAGGAGACCCAGAAATTACACGATCGCTTGCTAGTTTATGTCTTTCACAAACACAATCCAGATTTTGAGAGCATGCCTTAGTTAAAAAAAAAAAAATAGCTTTGAAACCTTTATATCCATGCAGTCAACCAAACCAGAAAGAAAACCATGGGTTTCCATCTGTCTTCTTCATTTGCAAAAAATGGCTTTGCCACATTTCTCTGGCCTGACCACATGGCAGCTGGAGATGACCAGGACTACAGAAAGTCTCATGGGTCGAGCTTCTTGCACTTCATATTTTACTGCCCCTTGGTACCAGCGTGCAGTCTGTTCTCTGATTATTTAGAGCCCCTATTCTTGGGGGGGAGATCAATCCATATTTCCATAATCCACACTGCTGCCCATCTCTCTCTCTCTCTCTCTCTCTCACACACACACACACACACACACACACACACACACACACACACACACACACTCTCTCTCTCTCTCTCTCTCTCTCTCTCCCCCCTGGGGTAAACTAACCCCTCCACCCCATCTACGGCCTACAACTGTCATTACGTTCCTGCAACAATAACAGGATAGACAAAAGGGGGCCTGCAGAGATTGGGTCTGCTGCTGCCATATGCTGGCTAACTTGAGGGAAAAAAAAAGGGATTTCTCCGGCTACAGAAGAAGCATCTCTACAAAGAGGAAAAGGAGCTTAATCCTGGTAATGAGGCGACTGAATGAGAGGCTTTTTGTGGACTTGCAAAAGGCCGATCCATCTGTACACATTGCGTAAAATAGCCATCTTACCACAGAAACCATGCTGGTAAACAAAACAGGAAAGGGGGGGAGGGGGGAGTGCAAAGATCAGACTGCTGATGCTTTTTAAAGACATCGGTTTCTCTAACCGCAAGATGCATTTTATTTTCTTCATTCTTTCTGCTTATTGCACTACTTGTTAGAGAGAAGGCAGAGCCTGCAGCATCACTGCAAACACTCCAACTTCAAAGCACACAGTCACTTAGACTGGGCAAAAACAGGTACTTACCCATATTTGTTTCTCCCTCCATCTTCATGGGTTTTTTTTCTTTCAGTAGTCTGCTCTGTTTAGTGTTTGACAAACTGCTAACAGGCCTTTCAACAACACGAGTAAAAGGCAACAGCGTCCAACTACAATATGTTCCAGTGAAATCCAGAACCACTTCATTTTCACAGCCACCACCTTACACAGGTATGGAAGAAGTCAATAACAACAACAACAAAAAGCACTTTTAACTCAAACCTGTCCTTAAATAGCACTTCTATTCTAAGACTGTTATTAATATTAAGTATAAACACCAACAGGTTTCCTATTACAGTTCACATTTGAATATTAAAAACCTCTTAAACGGCCTGTTTTGTGCAGAGTCTTCTAGATTTTTCGAGATGAGGAAATAGTTTTCCATATACAGGGAAGGTCTTTGATTTGAGATGCAGATCATGACAACAAATTGTATCAACTTGCATATGAAATCACTGATCATTACAGTTCGACTTGGAAATCTGACAGATCGGGATGGTTTGGATCGGACGTACCATCTCGTAGATGCCTCCAGAAGTAAAGGCATCTAGAAGAAAGTATGTGAACAATGCCGCATGGCGAAAGTGAAGTCTAACTACACCTTAAGAGGCGCAAACCTGTTCCAGCATGACACTGACCCTGCACACAAAACGAGCACCATGAAGACATGGTGTGTTAAAGTGTTAGTTTTACGAAAATGACATCATAAAATCCAGGGTTTTCTGTGTGATATGCTCAAATAGGTTAAGTTCACTGATAATTTTAAAAAATGGCTTGAAAAACTTGTGTGTTTGAATTCTGTTCCAAAAGTCACTAAAAGCTTGTCCGCCATTACTAGATCGCAGCGATTTATAGGTCAGCAGTGCTGCATGTATGGTGTCATACACACCACTGCCTTCTTCTGTGTCCACAATGACACTATAATATTCTCTACAATGACATGCGTTCTTGATACTGACTCTCTTGAAAAGGACAACAAAAGCTACAAGGGGATGGTATACAAGTATAATAATAATAATAATAATAATAATAATAATAATAATAATAATTTATAATTTTAATTATTTTATTTTAGGTGCCTATAGTAGGGAATATTGAGTGCTGTTTTAGGCACACTAGATTCATTACATTCTTAGGAATGTAATGGATTTGAAGTCAGATTAAATGAAGCACAAATAAAGAAATCAAACCTGCATATGTGCCTGCTGAAACAGTTACTAGAGAAATCAACCATAATTTTAAATGTATTGACCCAGTTGCTCTGATTGACTTGTATTTGCGTTTCCTTTCCTTTGTGTTTTCCTTTTAATTTTGGACCGCAGAGCTTTCTTATCTGATTTCAGAGTTAGGCAGTGATCACACTGTAAATTAGAAGAAAGAGGTGTAACTTGACGACAATGGCTGTCTTTAAAAGTCTGGAGTGAGAGTTGCAAAAGTACTTGAATGAGAGACTAGAGTTGTAAAAATCTTTGATGGTTGCAGAGATACAGTGATTTTAGTAAAACTCAATAATGGTAATTGGGCACTGAAATCCTCCCCCCCAGCCCAACGTTGTAACACAAAATAGAAAGAAAAAAAAAAAAATGTCTACATGGTCCTAATTGGTACTGTTAGAACCAGAAAAGGCTGTAGTTTTATGAGCAATTTAGTTTTGGAGGTGAACCCTAACAAATTCCTGGCTGCTGTGCGCTCGCTGCACACAATGCATATGGCACAACGCATCACCCACTTCTGCCGGCTCCAGCGCTGAAAGTCAAAGTGCCTAACACAAGCTTGACCCTTCCTGTGCGGCAGTAAGCTCTTTGGGATGGCGCTTCTGACTTTTGCTTCCAGATCGTAGGAACTACTCCGCGTGCCAGACATCGTTCAAATCCTTCTATGTGAATGTGGCTCACAAATTTATCTTTTTCAAAATGTATGGAGCAGACACCAAACCGTCCCGCCTGTACAAATCGAACCCATTCATTCCGCAAGTGTCCTGCTGACTTTGGGCTATAATGGGTCAACATTCCGTTTTATTTTATTTTTTAATTTATTTATTTATTTTTAAAATCAGCTACACGTGAACAGCCTTGAACGACACACCTCCTAGGAGGCATGCTTTGGTTTTAATTTTGTTTTGGATTTTTTTTTTTTTAAATTGTTAAAAACATGCTACACTTTGCAAAGCAGATGAAGCCAGAAATGCCACAAGCTTCCAAGCATTGCGCATATGATGTCACTTCCTTTGAATTAACAATAACTTACCAGGAACGCATTCGTGTAAAGGTGGATTCAAAGAGCCAAACTTTACCAGCTAAATAAAACAATGTTCCCGGTCTCGTATTAAAATACAATTTCAACCGTAAACTATTTAACGTCTAGTTTTATAAGGTATAATTTCCAGGGGTGATGTAATTTTCGTAAGACTAGCACTTTAAAGCATATACGCAGAACCATGGCCTCACTTTTAGTTTATAAATGCCTTGAGACCTCAAGAATGGCATAGGAATAGTTTTAAGCATCAACAATAAATCTAATATAGTAATTTGTACGATTAAAATTATTCATACAGGTAGCGGTCTGAGTGAATGACAGCGGGAAGTCTATCGGTCTCAAAACCATTTCCGTGATTCTAAAACGCAGAGCTAACTGCAACTCTGAGCCTCCATTTTGGCTAATTTATCGCCATGCCACGCAGATGTGTTGCTGGCGGGTGCATCAACACAACAGAAGGTGGATTTATGTTGCATTCATGGTCCAAGAATGTTCAAACTGCAAAGTTTTGGAGGCGTTTTGCGAGAAATTCAAAAATTGGGCACCTACGAAGTGGTCTCTCCTCTGCTCTGCGCATTTTACTGAGGACTTGTATGAAACCTCTGATCTGTTGAGGAGCGTTGGCTATAAGCCCGTATTGAAAGAGGGTGCAGAAGAAGCCCACAACCCCGATTCCAAAAAAGTTGGGACAAAGTACAAATTGTAAATAAAAACGGAATGCAATAATTTACAAATC
>JAPFFA010000007.1:51242913-51253378 GCA_026153275.1 Sciades herzbergii | reverse complement strand
CATGCAAACTCCACACAGAAAGGCCCTCGCCGGCCACGGGGCTCGAACCCGGACCTTCTTGCTGTGAGGTGACAGCGGTAACCACTACACCACCGTGCCGCCCTCTAGTAAAACGTATAATCATAAAATTTGCCTCTTGTCAAAGTCACACTGTGATGGCGAGATGACTGGGTCTTGAACATCTCCAAAATGGCACATCTTGTGGGGTGTTCCCGGTATGCAGTAGTTAGTACTGAACAAAAGTGGTCCAAGGATCCAAAGGACAACCGGTGAACCTGTGACGGCGTCATGGGTGTCGAAGGCTCAGTGATTTGCATGGGGCACGAAGGCTAGCCCATATGGTCTAATCCCACAGAAGCGCTACTGTAGCACAAACTGCTGAAAAGGTTAACGCTGACACCTTTCTGTTTTAACCGGTTGTCCTTCCTTGGACCACTTTTGTTCAGTACTAACCAGTACATACTGGGAACACCCTACAAGATGTGCCATTTTGGAGATGATCAGACCCAGTCATCTAGCCATCACAAAGTGTCAAAGTCGCTCAGATCACTTGCCCATTTCTCCTGCTTCCAACACATCAACTTCAAGAACTGACTGTTCTCTTTCTTGCTGCCAAATATATCCCACCCCTTGACAGGTGCCATTGTAATGAGATCATCAATATTATTCACGTCACCTCTCAGTGGTCATAATGTCATGGCTGATCGGTGTATGAGCCATTAAACTCTACACGGTTATCCCGAAGGTCCTCTGAGTTATTAAAACCCCGAAGATGTCGTGGCTCAATTGCTATGCTTTAGGCTACATTAGAAATACTCTGTTTCTTTTCGGTGTTGTTACAGAGACCCTGCTGTCCCTGTTGCGATTGGCTGAAGCAGGCGTTTTGGGTGGTCACATTGGCATGCTGCTCCACCACCTTGGCTCAATACCACCTTTTTACCCATGCCACCTTTTACCTCCCTGCTACATTGGCGCTTATTTGTTTTTGTTTATTTCTCCATTTTTTCCCTCCTTCCAAATGCCATTAATGCCTTCCATGTTTCTCTCTCCTCTCTTACCCTTTTGATCTTTTGATAGATATTCGATCTGATGGATGCCAAAGCCCGGCAAGATTGCATCAAAGAGATAGATCTCCTGAAGGTAAGAAACCAGAGGAGGGGAGAGAGCGATGCCATGTGCTGCTATTACGCTGTTTTAAAGACGCCTCTGCTGAGACCTTATAACAGAGGAACGGCTAGACATAGAGGGAGAGAAAACAATTGATCTACACCACCAGACACACTGTGCGCTCTCTCTCTCTCTCTCTCTCTCTCTCGCTTGCTTGCTAGCTCTCTCGTTTTCTCCATTCTTTCCTTTTCTCTCTGCTTGTGTAAGGCAAGTACAGATCATGCGCTTCTTCATGCCGTTCCTCCAGGCTGAGATTGACTTTTTTTCAACGCCAAAGCTATAATTTTTTTCAAATCTTTTTTTTTTTTTTCCTGTAATGTTTAGCAAGGAGGGGGGCATGAGAGCAACAGTGTGGAAATTCTGTGCACTCCCTCACGTGCCCTTTGATGTTGCACATCCTCTGGCTCACATGTTCTCCCTTGCCTTTAAACGCAGCGTTTGCCTTCATCAAACTGCCTCAGACAGGCTGCGGCTCGCGCCAACGCGAACGCTAACTAGCACGTTAACGACAGGTCCAATAAGCATGAGCGTCCAGGTGATCAGAGGGGTCTCACTGCACTGTTTTGTCTCACCATCTCATCAGATCAGCTCACACAGACAGCTTGAGCAGGGTCTCTCAGTCGTCCAGACCTGTGGTCATTGAGATTTTACCATTTTTAACAACCGTTTTTAAATGTCGTTCACTGCTTAAATATTTGGATTTACACCAGAATTTGACTCGGCTAATCAGTGTCTGGTTTGATAGTGTATTTTAGTTATATGATTAATATGTGTATTAACAAGGAAGGAAAATGAGTCTAGAACATGATGTTTGCTCCTTGATCTCCTTAGCAACCCTATAACACTAATTCATCAAGTGGCCAAAGACCTGATTTAAATTTCTGAGAGCAAGCTCGCTGCTTAATCTTAACCAAGCTACAGAACCCAAGCCCAGATAGAAAGATACATGGACCACATAATAGAAACGCACACACTGGAGGTGTCTGAACGTTGGTAGGTATCTAGGTCTAGTTTGCCAGTAAGTGCAGCAGCAGCATTAGCTGATTACCACCAAGAAAAGCCTTTGTCTTTGAGAAAATTACCTTTGTCTTCTCACTGGCTTTGACATCTGTATGCGTTTACAGGTGTCAAACTTCATCCACACTTCATCCACCAAGTAGTGAACTTTAGCTGGTTCTGTTACCAGCAAATCAGTCATTTAACTCATAGCGACCAGGATGCAGTTCATTAGCCCTGAAGGGAAATTAATGAAATGTGTAAGAACAATTTCATACCCCTTTTTTTACTCCACCGAGAAGGATAAAGTATGGAAAAAAATCTGTAGCTATTGAGATAACAATTAGCTTGTTATACAAACCTTGACCACAAGGGGCAGCTATTTTATACTTGACCCTTTGCGAAACCCAGTAAAATTCTTTTGGTGAGCTAATACAGCTTGCATGTGACACCAGGTTTGAGGTGATTAAGGAAATATAAATTCCCAAAAGCTCTAGGTAGTAGTTGGCTCACGGGTTTTAGCGTAGCGCATACTTGATAAACATGGCTATTTGTGTCACAAGTGTTTTGTTCCTTTTGAGGTATTACTACAGCAGCACTTCACTTCGTCGGACACACCGGACACAGATTATTTATTAATTTTTTTTATTGATTTCACGGCACCATACTGTTATACTATCTGCCATCTGCTAGTGTTGTCAAGACCACCTAAAACGAGATTGAGTCATAACCGAGACATGACCGAGACCAAAGTTTATTGAGACTGAGACTTTGAAGGTTTGAGATGAAGTCAAGACCAAGACCAGAATGTATTGAGACCGAGACTCTGAGGGGTTGAGATAAAGTCAAGACCAGGACCAGAGTGTATCGAGATCGAGATAAGACCAAGAATTTGAGGGGTTGAGATGAAGTCAAGACCAAGACCAAGGCAGGGCGAGACTGAGTCAAGACCAGGACCAGACCAGTGGGTGTGAAGGGGCGTGGGGAGGGGTGACAGTCGCTAACAGGAATGAAAATTTCGAATTAGCAATGAGTCACGTTATTGGTCACATTTGATGCAGGAAGTTTTACATCCAATCACAGTAACGATGTAAACAAATAAATCAGACAATGCACGGGCAATTTAGTGAAATCCCCACAGTTGTGGTCTTGACTAGTCTTAAACTAAAATCCTGAGTCCTCCCTGTCCGAGACCGAGACAAGACCGAGTAATAATGCAGTCGATTCCAAGAGCTTCAAAAAATGGTCTCAAGACCAAAACCAGTCTCAAGTACTACAGCACTACCATCTGCATCTACTGTATCATTGAACTCTTAATGAAATTTGGTACACTGATTCCGCATTGTCCCAAAAGCCTTCTGAGTTATTAAAACCACGAAGACGTAGTGCATAAAGTGGTGTACTTGGAGTTAAATTGAATTGGTCAGGCAGATTTTCTGTACATTACAAATTCACTTTGTTGCCGCTAAAGCAAGGGGTGCAAAGAAGACTTTTGTTAAGCTTCAGATGATGGATACCATTCAGGTATGAATCTGTGTCCAGTACGCTCCCGTGTTAATCATCATGGCCTGTCACACAAGTAAAAACCATCCACTGCTTTTGTTGGCTTTTTCAAGGCACCTTCGATGAAAAAAAGAAAAAGTAATTTTGCAAAAACGAGAAACCGTATCTTCTAACTGAGAGGTAAGGAAAAAAAACAAAAGGAAGAGCAAGTGAACAAATCAACCTAATAAGAAAAACTGGCTAAACTGACCCAGCTTCCTTTTTCTGTTCATCTACAAAATACTCCAAGCAACATTTAAGGTGTTAATGTGTGTTTCTTGGGCTGAGGTGTCTTCTGAAGGTATTGAGCTTCATCTATTATTATTATTATTATTATTATTATTATGTTGTGTTGTCCACATAGTGGGATTTCTAAGGGCCATTCTCAGAAAATGTGACGAGTAATGGAAAAGACATTTTAAAAGTCATTGTATGCACTAATTTTAGTTACAATCCCTGTAAATATATTTAATAGACAGTCTTTACTGTTACCCATAATGTCTTTACCGTTACCCTATAGAGTAACGGTAAAGACAACACGGGGTAACAGTCAAGACATCGCATGACATTTTTGGGTCACTGAGTGCAGAAAAAAGAAAAACAAATTGTGTTTATTATCCCATCCTAACTTGCTACTTGGCTAACTAAACTTTTTCAACATGCAGCATCATTATCTTTTATCGTTTGTGGGTAATGGCAAAGACATTTAATTTTCCTGACATCTCGAAATTTCATATTTACCTGATCAGTATCCTGGATTCCAACATTCATGCACCAATGATTTTTTTCAAAATGGCTGCTCAACATCCTGGTCCTTTGTCATGTAGCTGCACTGCCCTCTAGTGTCAAAGCCCTGAGTTACAGCATTTGGGTAACGGTAAAGACATCAAGAATGTACACATTCTTGCACATATATTTTAGGCTATACACCAAAAACCGTTGAAGCAAATATCATATTTTCTACAATAAAAAGTGAAGGTATAGAGGTAATATTTCAGAAAGAAAAGTGAAAATAAATTATAAACAAAGGCATTATTTTCATTCAAATTTCACTAATCCTCATTTAGACACAAATGATATTTTGGTCTATTTAGGCGAAATAAAATTTTTGCAAATGCAGACAAGTTGTCTCAATTATTATTATTTTTTTTACTGCTCTGTTAAATTCTTTCTTAAACTAAATGTATAATAGAAGGCCAGGATTAATGGTTTTAGAGAAAGGAAAAAAAAACCCAAACTTCGTGTTTTTGAAACTGAATTTGTCACATTTTCTGAGAACGGCCCTAACCTGAGCGCGAGATCTTCAAATATCCGAATGACCATGATGTAAAAACCGTATCCCCATAAACACCGAGTCGTAAACAAGACGTTTTCGAGACGATGGTGAAATTACAGCTCTCAGCATGATTCAAGGAAACACAGCGCTGCAGGACGATGCTCCAGCTGCTCCTGGGTGATCCATAAATACATCTAATAAATGTACTGTGATGGAAATGAGCATATATATCAGCTTGGAGCAGGAAGATTTTTTTAATAACGCTCTGTGCCACGTCACTGGCCTGGCTTGCTCTCTGTGGCTTGAAAGTGGCCTGTTCTTTCTCTTCCCTTTCTTGCACTTAAAAAAAAAGAACTCTTTCTTTATGCTTCCTGTCTGTTTCTGTCATCCTCGCCGTTGCTTCTGCTTTATTGACTAACCAACAGGAAAAAGAAACGGAGGACGGAGATTACGCTATGCTCCGCTGCTGCCTGGCTTGCCACGTTAGCATCAGCCGTGCATTGAAACGTCATGCAACGAGTCAAACTTCTTTTTTGTTTGTGTCTTAATTTAATATCGCAGGGTTTTCTGTTGTGAATAAAGTCCATTTTTGGTGAATTTTTAACACTCACTGATTTCATGCTCTCTGTCTCTCTCTCTCTCTCTCTCTCTCTCTGAATCATCCTGCTTGTCTGTCTTTCAGCAACTCAACCACCCCAATGTAATTAAATATCACGCATCATTCATCGAGGAGAACGAGCTAAATATAGTGCTGGAGCTGGCGGATGCTGGGGACCTCTCGCGTATGATAAAGGTACGGCCATGCGTCAGCACTTTCTCCCTGAATGTTTACATTCTCAGCACTAGAACGTGAAAGGAACGAGCGAGCGTCATTGATGGCTCAAAACGGTGAGTGTAACAGCCCGTTTCCTTCATGCAGGGCATGGATCTGGATTTAATCGAGAATACTGAAGTGTGCTCATGCTGTAAAGAGCTTTAGTGTGAAATAAACAGAACCGCGCAATCAGGGCCATCTCAGCATCTTTTTATCGTTTGTATGAATCGAGTTTATCATTGGGCTGTGAACAGAAAGGGTGTGGTATTTAGTCTGTGTGAATTGGACCTTCCCACCGCTCAGTACGTTAAGTGCATATTTCTGACCAGTAAATGCTTTAAACCTTGTAAAACCCATCCCAAAGCCCTCAGCTAATGATTTTTAAAATTATGTTCAGACTAAAAGCAAACCATTTGGAAAAAAAAAAAACAGATGTATCAGTTTCTCTTGGATTCAAACTCGACCAACAGTGCGAAAGTCTTGCACACTGATAAAATGCACGCAAACTGGAAAACTCCCAGCATTACATTACAAGCGTTTCACAGAAACTCTTATCCAGAGTGATGTACAACATACTCAGAGCAACAGTAAGGGGTTGACTGCCTTGCTCAAGGGCACGTCAGCCATTCCTGCTAGTCCAGGGAATCAACCCAGCAACCTTTTGGTTCCAAAGCAGCTTCTCTAACCATTAGGCCATGGCTTCTCCTAGCATAGCAAAGCCTGCAAACTTCTCATACTAAAACATACAAAACATTTAATCCAGGTTTTCTCAAAGGGGTCGTGACCACATTGATTTAGAAACAGGATTGCAATAGAAACTCATAATGTGTTCTTTTATTGCATTAATTTACTGAATTTTACAAGTTAATATTAGAAACACTGAAGAAAGGTTTCATGCGCCAACATTTTAAAATGTTACTCGGACTCGCATTCTGACAAGCCACGACGAAATGAGTAGTCTACGAGTTATTTTAGGTTGCGTTCACGGTCCTGAACACAGCTCACGACAACAATCAAAACCATGGCGGCGGAACGTTTTAAGAGCACTTTCGTGTGTTCTAATATCGCCGTGTATAAAATCGCAAAACATTTTGCAGTTTGACTTGTAAACCTGGTGGACAGGGGTGTTTTAGAGTCTCACGTGTCGAGCGAATGTTGCTTTTAAATCTTATAGATGTAGGAACGATACACTAAGTATGCGCCGAGTTTCACAACACACCACTTTGGCGTCACTTATTTTCAACACAACATTTCTCACTAGACTGCGATGTCAGTGCGAAGAATATTCATCTATGTTTCAGTCACAGCAGTTATTCCACGAAATTAAGTCGCACGTGAGCTGATCGCTATAAGCGATGTATGACGAGATTGACTGGAATAACTGTTCTACTCGATCCACATTTACTGGATTTTGAGAAACAGAGCATTTTTATTTGTATTTTTTGCAAATTCAATTAATAAAAACTTTATACAAAACGTCCAACAAAATCATTTCCGCTTAAAATGTAAACAATCCGACGAAATGACAGGAGCAATTTGTGAAAAATGTGCTAATAATTATAATAATTCTTGAAAAATAAAAAAGATACATTCTTACCATCTGGAATGAAATACTTTCATTCCATATTTTGTTGCCTTTTTTGTATTTTTATTTCATCCTCGGTTGGTTCAGCAACACGCGCCGCCATTTTATTTTTCTCTACTCATGGTGTATGAGCTGATATCCTAGTAGTAGAGTAGCCGATCAATCAGAGCATGCGATTGCTCATATCCAGTGAATGTGGGTAGAATAAATATGGATGTTATGAACATGATAAAATGCCCAAAGCTTGGAGTTAGAGAAAATTCATAATGTTGAGTTGGGGTCTTTTGCACAAAAAAGCCTGGTCTAAGCATTACTTCAACTATAAAATGCAAATCCTTTCCCCTTCCCTTTCAGTCCAATCCTGAGATCCCCCACAGTGCTTCCAAACGAACTCCCTACATGTCAGAAGTGCTCTTCACCCTGCACCACTCACCAGAGTCTGACACACAGGGGTGCTTAAATGAGGAAAGTGGGGATTAGTATTACCAGGGCTTGAACATATTGACATCACCATACAGTTATGAGGCTTCACGAGCCGTTACTGCGGCCCAGTAAAGTGTGCTGCTTACAAATAGATTCCTCTCGTTCATCCCTCCGTTCATGAACATTATTTATTTAGTAAATAAGATCAGGGGCATTGGACTGGCTCAACTGTGCACTATGAAATAAATATGACTAAACAACATGCCGTGTGTAAACCAGATGCTCCGGTAATGTGTGTGTATATAAAACTTGATCATTTTTATATATTTTTTTCTTCTGAGACCCCAGTACATTTCTGAATTCAAAATCAAATGACCCCTTTATTTGCATGCACTTAGGGAATAGTGCATGTGCTTGTTAAAGGCGCGACGGGGCCGCCATATTCCCCTATTAACATCAAACAAGCCTCTGATATGCAAATAAGGACGGGAGAAGAATAGATCCACCTGCTTTGTTTGGGTCAAGGTATTCTGAGCTCAGGACTGCGTTTCGATGATTTAACTGAACGGCAAAGCAAGCCATTTCCATAATGGGAATAATACAAAGTGGAATGTGAATAACTAGGCAAGTAACAGTATATCGTGATACAAATTTGTAACAGTTTCAATCGAAATAAGAAATGAATCGCGTTTAGTATCAGGCTGCGTAATCTCTTAGTTTTTCCTAGGTCTAATTGCGTTGTTTAGACAGCGGGAATGCATGCGACTTCACTTAAGTGGAAGTGACACAGCTCTAATGTGGCAGAAACACACAAAAACTGATCTAAAACGTGAAGTGCTGTTGTGCGATTGCTGTACAAATACATTTAACAAGAAATCTAAGCTCTTTTGACAGACTGCTGAAAAGAGAAGCAAATGGACAGAGTGCAAATGTTCATAAAAGGTTATTAAGAAAAGGCGTGTTTGTTAATAATGAAGCAGGGTTTTTGACCTCCTGTACCTCTGTTGTACAGTGGTGCTAAAAGCAGAACTTTACATGACACGTGTTCATAGAGCTTTCAGAAGCCTTACAAAAACATTGCCTTACATTAACACCGCAGGAAGTAACTTTGGTGCATTCGTAGACCTTGCTGGTACTAATATGATTGAACGCAATCCATCAAATACGGAACAGAACAATGTCAGAGCAATACATAGAGGTGAAATTGTCACCAGAGGGGAATCAATGAGTCAGCGCTTTAATTATAGAACGTAACCATTAGCAATGCATGAACTCAAGCCACTCACTGGTGTTATTTATCCTTGAGGTACATGAGGAAGGACTAACGGTAATGTGTTACATGGTACAGATTGACACTCTGGGACATTTTTACAAAAACATTTAACACAAGTGGCATATATGGAAACCAGTCAAGCATACTGAATATTTTTAATCCCTATTTAGAGTCTATTTACACTATATGGCCAGAAGTATGTGGACACTTAACCATCGCACGCCTATGTGGTTCTTTTCCAAACTTGCCACAAAGCACACATTTGTATAGAATGTTTTTCTGTGCTGTAGTATTGCAATTTCCCTTCACTGGAATGAAGAGGCCCAAACCTGTTTCAGCACGACAATGCCCCCGCTCACAAAGCGCTCCATGAAGACACTGGTGTGCCAAGAACTAGAAGAACTCGATCATCCTGCACACTTTGTGACCTCAACCCCACTGAACATCCTTTTGGGATGAACTGGAACACTGACCACCCCTGAAGCACCCCAGACCTCCTTGCTGAACATCTCAGGAATGCTCTGGAATACAAATCCTGACAGCCACATTCCAAAATCTCGGGGAAAGACTTTGCGGAAGAGTGGGGGTTATTATAACAGGAAAGGGGTACTTGATCTGGAATGGGATGTTCAACCAGAACATGTGAGCGTGATGGTCAGGTGTCCACAAACTTTTGGCCTTATTGTGTGTATCTAGTGTTCTATAATTATAAATTATTATATCAGTTATAATTTTGTATAGGGCTGAAATCTTTATCGGCTCAAATCGAAATGAAAGCTCTCGACACAACCACAACAGACGGCCTGCATGAATCTACAGTCTGAGCTAGAAAGAACTCAGCTCCAGACCTGCCTCTTCATTCCATTCCATGTAATGAGCACAGGTGGTGCTGTTGCACACGGTTATACTAAAAAAAAGAAAACAATCCACTTTGAAATGGGCGAAGCCATGGCCTAATGGTTAGCGAAGCAGCTTTCGGACCAAAAGGTTGCCAGTTTGATGCCCTGGACCAACAGGAATGGCTGAAGTGCCCTTGAGCAAGGCACCTAATAGTCAGGGAGCATATGTAACCTACTTTGCAAAATTTGCCAAGTCTGGTTTCTTAGTATTAACCTTTTATTTACATCCCAAACAAATTATTTTTACTTGTTGTAATGTCAGCAATCACCATTTTCACCAAACAAAGGAAATGCTAAATATCGCATGTTAAAACGTAAAAAAACTCCAACCATATATCCGTATCACTTAAATCCATTATAACATCTGTATTTTTTTAATTACCCGTTTACTAACTTTATGTGAATAAAAATCATATATCTCATCTCATCTCATTATCTCTAGCCGCTTTATCCTTCTACAGGGTCGCAGGCAAGCTGGAGCCTATCCCAG
>JAPFFA010000007.1:50203222-50221195 GCA_026153275.1 Sciades herzbergii | reverse complement strand
GGTTGTCTGTGTCTATGTGTCAGCCCTGTGATGACCTGGCGACTTGTCTAGGGTGTACCCCGCCTTTCGCCCGTAGTTAGCTCGGGTAGGCTCCAGCTTGCCTGCGACCCTGTAGAACAGGATAAAGTGGCTGGAGATAATGAGATGTTGTCAGTAGTTTATGGAATAAAACAAAAATGTTCATGCTCCTCAAACACACAAAAATAAATAAATAAATAGTAATAGCCAGATCGTAAAATCAGAGAAACAGATAATTTTGCAGTGGTCTCTTAAGTTTTTCAGAGCTGTATATAGTACATATGCATTGCCCTGCATTGTCTTTTTTTTTTTAATTGAGAGTTAAAATAGATTAGGCACAAGAGATGCGGTTTAATATTTATGGAGGAAAAAAAAAAAGTTTTCACCTCTGGTTCACCAGGTGGCAGTGGCACCATTGTATTGAGAAGGACACACATGGCAAGTCCATGTGATCTTCATTGCCCTGTGCCAGTGGACAAAAAGGTCACACAACAGACATTTCCTCCACATCGCTGCACGGATAAACACTGTATATCTCTCATCCCCCAAAGCTCCCCTAAGAGAACACAGATTTACTGATGTCCAAAACTCAAGATACTGTTATCATGCTCTTCAGTTGTTTATTAAAAACCTCTGAATGTATGTATGTATGTAAAGGGATCATTTTGGTAAAGGCTGAAACTATGCATGGTTTATTGAAGCTTAGAGGAGTTTGCATTAACTTGAAAATAAATTGATACAGAGAAGCAATAGCTGTCACTACATTATACCATGTTATGGGGAGACGTTGTCCTTTTTTTAACTGTCCTTTGGCTGTGAGGAGTCACATGGTCTGTCAAATTGTGAAGCTGGTGGGGGGGAACAAAAAAAATCCATTGTCTGTGATTTTTATAGCTGCAAGATTTCATTCTGAAAGAAGACAGTTGATTTGAGAGATATGATTGGAATCAGGCGCATGTGGACAATTGACCATGATACCGATATGTGTTTGCTGAAAATCCCATTCCAAAGACATGGCATTACTATGCTGTTGGTCCCACCTTTTGCTGTTTTAAGCACCTCCACTCTTCTAGGAAGGATTTTGGAGTGTGGCTGTGGGGATTTGTGATCATTCAGCCACAAGAGCGTTAGTGAGGTCAGGCAGGAAGGCTTGGAGCCCAGTCGTCCAGTTCATCCCAAAGGTGTTCATTGGAGTTGAGGTCAGGGCTCTGTTCAGGACACTCAAGTTTTTCCACTCCAACTTTGGTAAACCATGTCTTCATGGAGCTCAGTTTGTGCACAGGTACATTGTTATGCTGGAACAGATTTGGGCCTCTTGGTTCCAGTGAAGGAGAATTGTAATGTTAGAGCATATCAAGGCATTCTGTACAATCATGTTCCCCCATCTTTATGGCAAAAGTTTGCAAAAGAACCACATATGGGGGTTATGATCAGGTGTCCACATACTTCTGGTCATATATTGTATATACAGTACTGTGCAAGAGTCTTAGACATTCTGCGTGGTTTTTTGTTTTTTTTTTTGTACAAAGTTTATTATAGATTTTTATTTTGACTTTTTTAATTGAAAAAGTATTTTATTTTATTATTGAATCAGTACAGAAACAGTTTAGATTTCCAAATATTTAATTTCATAATGGAAGTCTAATGTTGCAGAACAATGTTGGTATGTCAGTAAAGAAAGCAGCATATCACGCAAGAGACCACTTTTCATGCAAAAAAAAAAGCCTTAATGAAGGCTGCTGGGTTTTGTTGCAAAAATAAGAAGCAACTGCGACAGTCAAAGTCTCCAGAAGTGTGGCTGTTTCTGCAAGATGCTCAGTAAAACTTGGCAGTTAAATTTCCTTAAAAAGCCAAATATTGACTTTCATTTATTACTGTTTGCTACCCTTTTTATAGTATTTTTTTTAAATGTAGAAATATTTAAGTTCATTATTTTTGAAAGCATCTTTGCTTTACATCATTTCTTTGCAGACTTTTGCACAGTACTGCATATTGGCATATTTTCTTGTCTGAAGCAGCTGAGAGGAGTAACTAATGGAAATATTCCATTTTGGGAATTTTTAAAGATTCAGCTTTTTAAGGAAATTTAACTGCCAAGTTTAAAAAAAAAAAAAATGTGGATGCCTGACCATGACCCAGATATGTGGTTCTTTCTCAAACTTTTGCCACAAAGTTGGATGCACATAATTGTACAGAATGTCTTTTTATATGCTGTAGCGTTAAGATTTCCCTTCACTGGAACTCAGGGGCCCAAACCGTTACCAAAATATCAGTGCCTCTGTGTATAAAGCAAGCTCCATAAAGACATAGTTTGTCAAGGCTTGTGTGGAAAACTCAAGTGTCCTGCACAGAGCCCTGACCTCAACCCCACTGAACACCTTTGGGATGAACTGGAACGTAGACGACACAACAGGCCTTTTTCTCATGACATCAGTGCCTGATCTCATGAATGCTTTTATGGGTGAATGAACACAAATCCCCATAGCCATACTCCAAAATCTAGTGGAAAATCTTCCCAGAAGAGTGGCGGTTATTATGGCAGCAAAATGGGAAGCAACCCCATACTAATGCAATGCCTTTGGAAAAATATGTTCAGCAAGCACATATGGGTATCATGGTTGGGTGTCGACATACTTTGGCAATGTAGCACAGTCTTGTTTTTAAATATGCTTTCTAAATAAAACTTATTGATTTACTTATCAATGGGCACATGGGGGCATCATTGCTCTGTTTTGAACCACTGGAAGTTCCTCTTTCAACACCTAAAACCTTATACAGTGTGTCTCTGCAATATACAATTAGGCCCTTTGTTTCCTGAGAGACTTTTCCCTCATTTGGCTTCAGTTACACACACTTCTCTCAGTCACTTATTTTTGGTTGCATTTTGTGATCAAACTAATCTTATTTTAGTGCCAAGGGTTGTTTTCAGGAGAAGAGCTCAACAAGTGCCTAGGTTTTCTCTAAAGACGCTTGATCTTTCTCAGTAAAAGTCATACACAAGCCAGCACGACTTCTCTTGCCCAGCAACATCCATGTTTAGAACTGATCCTCTTCTTTGGCTCATTGGAATGTTAGTTGGCATTTAGCCTCGAGTCCACATTACCCAAGCCTTAATCCGATTCTTCACAACTCCTGAGACACAAACTTCAAAGTAACAAACATTGTGGAGAATCTAATAATCCACTGTGCATGCTTGGCTACAGGGGCTCAGTGATTTACAGTTTATTTATAATAATTGAGGTGTAGAAGTAGGTAAATCCTGAACTGAGGTGTTGCTTTAGACTCACTCGTCCTACTTGGAGACACCTTTTATTTTGGCTCATCCTTCTTTTAATTCCTTTATTTTATTTTTTATGCTTATTTATCTTGCATGTTTTATAGTTTTCAGTCATTCCAATTGTAGACTGTCCAAACCTGTCGGTTTTGTGACTGCCAAAAATTTATGATGACAGACGAAAGTGAAGCTTTCCTTACATTTATGTTGAGCTCGATTAAGCCGAGCTAACCAATTTGAATTCATTATGACTAGATTATTGACGCACACGATCCATGTCTATAAGGATTGTGGTCATAGACTTTTTAGTTTTATTGGCTAATATACTGTAAGCTCAATGTTATTGGCAGCTGTGGTAAATGGTAGAAATTTTTTCACACTGAAAATATGAAGAAAAAAATTATTGGCACCCCTGCTTTTTATGTGCAATCTCTCTTTGTCACCTCTCCTGGTACTGAGGTGTTGTTGTCTTATAATGCTTGGTAAGAATACAGAACAAGGGGTTCCTGAAAACAGAATCTCTCCAGGTCCTCCACAGGGCCAGGCTCTGTCTTTAGCTCATGTCACACACCTGATGTGCTTTAAGCCAGGGACTGGGATGGCCATGTCAAAAGCCATGGCCCAGTTGTAACTTGTAATTGTAGTCTCAACTGACCATAGGACCAGTCAAAGTTCCTGTTGTGACTAGAAATTCCCAGGTTGAGGTTAAATGAAAGGGTGTGGCCCCCCACTTCCGGTAAATCAGTTTTCCCATTCATAATCCTAACTATATTATATGGCCAAAAATGTGTGCACGTCTGACAATGACACCTCTGTATGCTTGTTGAACATGACCTTTCAAAGGTCTGGTGTTAATATGGTGGTGTTCCCCCGTTTCTTGCTATAACAGCCTCAACTCTTCTGGGAAGGTTTTCCAATAGATTTTGGAATGTTGCTGTGGGAATTTGTGCTCCTTCAGCCATAAGAGCATTAATAAGGTTGGGCCCTGATGCTGCTCTGCTGGGCTCCATGCAGGCCACTTGTGTTCTTCCACTCCAATCTTTGGGAAAACATGCCTTCTTTGACTTCATTTTGTGCACAGGGGCATTGTCATGCTAGAACATGATTGGGCCTCTTGGTTCCAGTGAAGGGAAATCATAATGCTACAGCGTACAAAGATATCATAATCCTATTGTGTGCTTCCAACTTTGTGGCAAAAAATATGGAACCACATATAGGAGCAATGGTTGGGTGTCCACAAATCTTTGACCATGTAATGTAGCTTGTGTTTCCATTCATTAAGTTGACCCCAAAAATAAATCGTCAATGCTTAGAATCATTGAATAACTAAGAGACCCCAAAACTTGCACACAAAAAGCAAAATTAATTTAGTATCGGAGTGGTTCACTGAGTAAGACAGCCAGGGAATATTTATTTTGAATTTGGGAAATTGAGCAAATCAGGTCTTGAAATGCTGGTAAGAGTTGAAAAACCAGTGGATATTAACAGAATACTGGCTGCTGTAAGCAGTTGATGATAATCTCAAGATGTGACAGATTATCAGTAATGTTGTATTGGAGTTAGTGACCTGTTATTTAATTCGGTCTAATTAAGAGTTCTGTAGTTGTTGTTGTTGTTGTTGTTGTTGTTTATTTAAATTCTGGAAAGAAATACAAACAAACAAATGTATTTAATATACAGTGTTTTTCAAAAATAATCCAACTAATGTCAAAATGATTGTTGGTTTATAAAGGGTGCCATTTTTGGAGCTGACTGTAAGTGTTCCAGAGAGGTGAATGATTAATATGCAGGTGTCCATACAATCTGATGGGACTTTTTAAAAAAAAAAAAAAAAAACACTTTTTAGAAGGTTTTTCCCCAATGCAGATATTTAAAAAAAAATTATATACTGTACATGTACATTTTTCACCAGACAAAACAGAAGTAACAGCTGAGCAATAAATACATTCTCTGAGCATAGAGTGAGATTTTTTTTTTTTCCTGCAAATGTAAAGTTAAGTTAAAGTCCTTTCCGCGCCATGTGGTGCATCGGAGAGGCACCGATCTCTGTTTCCGCAGCCCTCGGCCTCTCGCCTATTACATAGCTAGGGTTACAGTGGGGGGCCAGTCCTCTGGTAACCACGAGAGTTAAACATTTGAGTAGATTAAATTGAACATTAACACACACACACACTATATTAGATGTTTTATAAGTATTTAAGAAAGTGGTGCTAAGTGAATCCCCATGAAGCCTAACGGCATCTATGCTGCTACAACTATTGTGCTTTTAAGGGAAGTAACAGTAGCCCAGACCAGCTGTTCAGGAAGTTGCACTTTATACCATTCACTCAGCTGATTCAGGATCAGCCACTGCAGCCTCATCTTTCAACAACACTGTAAGAAACTGAAGTCAAAAACATTCCCCCAGCAGATGGGCTGAGTTTCCAGGAAGAGTGCTGAAGGAAGTCAGGAATAACACAGACTTCCCTTGTGTAGGCGTCAGCCTGGAGGCTGAAACACAACTGTGCTAGCAGTTACAGAGAGAGAATAATGTTGTTCAAACTTTAGAATGAAGGTGCAGATAGGTATTTTGAATATTTTCTGGAGATCATTTTGAAAATCAGCCATTACAATTGAAGACACTTTTTTTTTTTGGTTTAGGGAGTAGTCATGTTATTCACAGTGGAAATAAAATTCCTTCTTAATGAGTCATGTTTACTTTGGATGCAGGATTTTATAATGAGAAAAGATGTGCAAAAATCAGTTTTAGATCACTGTCTGTTTTATAATGTGATGATCACGGAAATTTTCAAACTCCTTAACCCCTTTGGACACAAGGAAAAATGCTATGGAACTTCATGTGTACACATTATATCCGAAGGGGATCACATCATTCAGTCTAGGCATGTGGTGGTTTTCTCTCTCTCTCTTTTTTTTTTTAAAATGCCATTTGTGGTTCTACAGTCAAGCATTCCGTTTTTAATTTTCAACTATAGGTGGGTTGCATCTCATGTCACATCCACCTCATTAGATATGCAAGACATGAAGTGGTGGTCAGCTAAGCTCAGGTTCACAAAGCGTTATCGCTCGATAGTCGTTAAAATCCCCTACGCTTGTGTTGTTTTGGGCTGTTGGAATCAAACCATGAAACTCAAAGTTTATTCTGGGCTCCCCGTGAAATGATAAATGGTGAAAGAGCAAAGGATTTTACCAAAACACGATGAGAAAGGTGGCTCTTGAACCTTTCGCTGTGATGAAAGGGAGCTCAGTTGAAGAACACTCGAGTTTGCAGTGATCTCTTCGGGCAAGGTTTGTAAATTTCTCTGATTTTATTTTGCTTGGATTCACAAATCATTTTTCTTGCCATTTTGTGATGTTTTGACGTTCAGGAGATGCTTCAGCCCTCAGATGTGTTTTTGTTTACTGTTTGATCGTGGTTGCCATATTGTAAACTAACACATATGTTTTCACTTTATTTATCAGGATGTCCTAGTCATCTTTATAAGGATGAGCTCCTATACTCCTATAGCTTGAGCTCCTAGACTGAACTATATACAGTACATAAGATAATTGAGACGATCCACGTAAACACAAAAGCAGAGCTCACAAGTTAACAGCACGAACCTGCTTACCTGGCTGTGATGACTTCTCCATCCTGTTTCACCAATACCCAGGTCTTTAAAGGGGTTGTGGGTCTTTGTGAATGATTTACTTGGAAGAGAAGAGCAGGGAGTATTGAGAATCAAGCGGTTGTGGTTTGTTTACACCTGATACTAAAACTTGTAGCGCCCTCACAACCATTGCAAAGACGTGTACGAAAAGCCCAAAAATGTCCACTTACCCAGGCAAAAATGATCCAATTGGAAAATTTTGATCCCCAAATCTTTAACCCAGTCACACACAAGTTGTACGCCTCCATGTTCTTCCAGGTTTTCATCTGTTTGTCTGTGTAGAATGATGTCTGCAGCACCAGGTAGTTTGAGATGTTGGGACTTGACGGAGGGATAATTTTCCAACTCCTGGAAAAAAAAAAAATTATTTGTTAATGTGTAAGGATCTATACCATTGCAAAGAGCAACTTTGTGAAGGTATCTTAACCATGCATTGGCCTCTAAACTGTGAAAATAGAGACGGTTCGTGTCTTAAAGTAATGACTGACTGTTATTTCTCTTTACTTAGTTGAGTGGTTCTTGACATAATATGGATTACTACAGTTGTCGAACAGGGCTGTTTACTGTATTTTTATTATTGACTCTTTACTGGTTGATGGTGTCAAATGCATTAAGAAAGCAAGAAATTCCATTTTTTACAAGACACACCTGTTAATTGAGAAGCATTCCAGGTGACTACCTCATGAAGCTGGTTCAGATAATGCCCATAGTGTGCAAAGCTGTTATCAAGGTAAATAGTGACGACTTTGAAGAATCTAAAAGATGAAACGTTGGTTTTTAACACTTTTTTTTTTTGTTTACCATATAATTCCATATGTTCCATATGTTATTTCATAGTTTTGATGAGTTCAGTATTGTGCTACGATGTAGGAAAAAAAATAAAATGTGTGTGTATATGCATGTTGATGAGAAACCTGAGTAGTATAAATAAATATGATAAAATAAAAAGAATACTGTACAAAAGTGTACTGTGCAAAAGTATTTTTGTTGATGCTGTCTCTATCCACCATGATTCCTAATAGCCTAGACTAGGGTCTCCTCCTTACTACAACCCCAAATCAGAAAAGGTTGGGATGGTATGGAAAACGCAAATTTTAAAAAAAGAAAGCAGTGATTTTACTTTGACTTGAATTTCATTGATAATTGATTGAACCCAAGATATTTCATGGTTTTTCTGGTCAGCTTCATTTAATTTGTTAATATACATCCATTCCTGCATTTCAGGCTTGCAACACATTTAAAAAAAAAAAAATGTTGGGACGGGGCAATTTAGGGGTTGTAATGAGGTAAAATAATTAAATACTGATGTGATTTGAAACAGCTGATGTCAACAGGTGATTGTAATGATGATTTGGTACAAAATCAGTATTCAGGAAAGGTTTAGTCTTTGAGGAGCAAAGATGGGCTGAGGGTCTTCAGTTTGTCAACAGATGCGTGAGAAAATTATGAAATGTTTAACCCTCTGTTGTCTGAGGGTAATTTTTGGCACTAATGAATTTGGCATGCTCTGATTTTGTTGTCAGTTTAAACAAATCTAAGCAGTATTTTCAAAGTCATATGATTATTTTATATTCAGCATTTTAAAGTATGATTGTACTTAAAAAAAAAAAAAAAGATAAATGAAGATGTAAAAAGCAGTGTTGGAATGTGTGTGGGGAAAAAAAAGCATGACCTTGCCCATTATAACGGACCGTTTTGGTCACTTAAGGTAATTCTGTTCAGTCTTTGGACTGTATCAAGCGTAAAAACTTAAATCTCCTCTATTGATTTGGATAATTAACTGGCCATCAAAAATTTTATGCCCTATTATTTTGGGATAAAGGGTTGGCAGTGGGAGGAGTATTCAATGAGAAGAGTAAAAAATTCCATTCCATTCAATGAGAAGAGTGAAAACCCCTCCCACTGACAACTCTTAATCCCATCAGGTCAAGTGACCAAAACAGTTCGTCACAATGGGTAAGAATGGGGTTCCCCCCCCCCCCCCCACACACATTCCAACACCATTCTAAAACTGCTTTTTACAGCATCTTCATTTATCTTTTTTTTTTTTTGTGTGTGTGTGTGTGTGTTGTGGGTGGTTGTTGTTTTATTTTTAAGTTTTACTCTATTCAGTGTGTCTTGAAATTAATTCTTGTACTATTTTACTCCATTCAGAGCTACAACCAACTCTTACACAATTACTCTAATTTTCCTCCCACTCTAACTCCAAATTTTACTCTCTAAACTCAAAATAGAGCAAAATTAACTATTTTTGAGGAAAATACTTTTAACTCTGGAAAAAATAGCTCAGTCATGTTTCCTTTGTATACACTACAGCACACACACATCAACCAATATGCTCATAAGAAATAGAAGAAATATTTACGTTTGCTCAAGCTGATCTTTGGCTGGATCGAGTCGAAGTTCAAAATGACACTGCTCATCATCAGTGTCACAGTTCTCAAGAGCTGATGAACCGCTGAAATTGAATTGTTGTCCTGAATCATGAATTGAATTGCTGTCCTGAAATTGAATCGCTGTCCTGAATCATCCAAAGCGCCGTCTCTCAAATCTGCGTGCCATCTCGCAACAAGTTTTACCTCGAAACAGGGAGCCTAAACTATGGCTGACATATTTTATCCTGTTTACGGTGGACATTCCCACTGCGAAAGAGAAACCAATTGAAGCAAAAGAGTGAAGGTGATTATCATGTCGTTACCATGTGAATCGTCTTTTATGAATGCGTAAGTGGGTGCTCCAGCGCTCCGACTCAGGTGTGACTGAATAAGGTGACAAGTTTTTTGTTTCATCTACAGTAATTTAGGTAATTTAAAAAATATTATTTGGCAGTAGGCACATGTGTAAAGTATCAAGTTTCTGTCTATGTTTATCATCCTTGTATGATGATAACTCACAAAGATATTAATCGAAATACATGACTTACTCATTCTAAACCTGCTGAGCTTTGCTGGCGAAGCTCTCAACCCCTGAGGGTTAAAAGCAATGTTCCTCAAAGAAAGATATGAAGGGATTTTGACATTTCACCCTCTATGGTGCATAATATCATTAAATGATTCAAAGAATCTGGAGGAGTTTCAGTGCATAAAGGACAAGGGCACAAGCTTAAGCTGAACACCCATGATCTTCGGTTCCTTAAATGGCACTGCATCAAGAACCATCATTCATCTATAACTGATATAACCACATGGGCTCAGGATTACTTTGGCAAACTTTTGTCAAGCACCACAATGCAGAGTTACATCCACAAATGCCAGTTAAAACTTGACTGTGCAAAAAAGGAAACCTTATGTTGACTGTGTTCAGAAGTGACTTCTCTGGACTCTGAGGCATCTGGGTTGGGCCATCACACAGTGGAAATGTGTGTTGTGGTCAGATGACTCAGTATTCCAGGTCTTTTTTGGAAGAAATGGCTGCTGTGTGCTCCAGACCAAAGATAAAAAGGACCACCCAGACTGTTGCCAGGAACAAGTCCAAAAGCCAGGGTCTGTCATGGTATGGGGCTGTTGGTGCCTTTGGCAATGGTAACTGACACTCTCATTATATTAGCAGAAAAGTACATTGAGATTTTGGAGCAACATATGATGCCTTCAAGACTACATTCAATTTTAATTTATATAGAGCCATAACATTTTAAAACCACCACCTTAATATTGTGTAGGTCCCCCTTGTGCCGTCAAGGCATGAACTCCACAAGCCCTCTGAAGGTGTGCTATGATGGCTGTCTCCAATACGTTATCAGCAGATCCTTTAAGTCCTGTAAATTGCAAGGTGGGGCCTTCATGGATAAAACTTGCTTGTCTAGCACATCCCACAGATGCTTGATCAGATTGAAATCTGGGAAACTTGGAGGCCAAGTCAACACCTTGAACACTCTCTGTCGTGTTTCATTCCTGAACAATTTTTGTAGTGTGTCGGTGCATTATCCTGCTGAAAGAGGCCACTGCCATTAGGGAATACTGTTGGCATGAACGAGTGTACTTGGTCTGCAACAGTGTTGAGGTAGGTGGTATGTGTCAATGTAACAGCCACATGAACTCCATGACCTGAGGTTTCCCAGCAGAACATTGCCCAGAGCATTAGACTGCCTCCACCGGCTTGCTTTCTTCCTGTAGTGCATTCTGGTGCCAATTTTTTTTCCCCAGGCACATGCACCCAGTTCTTCTGTGGGATCAGACCAGATGGGCTAGCCTTTGCTCCCTGTGCGCATCACAGAGCCTCAGGTGCCGGCCACCATTTCACTGGTTGTCCTTCTTTGGACCACTTGGGTGCTAACCACTGCATACAAGGAGCACCCTACAAGACCTGTCATTTTGAAGATGCTCTGACCCAGTCACCTACCAATCACAATTTGGCACTTGTCAAGGTTGCTCAGTTCCCTTGTCCATTTTTTTTTTTTTTCTGCTTCCAACACATTAACTTTAAGAACTGACTGTTCACTTGTTGCTTAATGTATCTCACCCTTTGACAGGTGCTATTGTTAAAAAAAAAGAAAAAAAAATCAATGTTAGTTGGCTGTTAGACTTTACCTGTCGGCGGTTTTAGATTTTATGGCTGATTGGTGTAAATAGCATTATATTTACAAATCTAAGTATTCATAAAAATGAATATCAGTTAAGCAGAAAGTGCTGCTGAAGTTTACAGTGAAATGTTCATTCTTTATGAAAACTTTGCATTCAACAGCCAACTCTAAATGGAGAAAAATAGCTGTTTTGTGAGAAATGGAGCTGGCTATAACTTGTCTGCCTTTACTAGGGTAACACAGCCTAAAGTGGTAAACTGGAGAACAAAACGTCATTAAACATCCTCTGATCGTGTTAAATGTCTGCTACCGATGACTTGATTAAGGTACTAGATTATAAAGAGACCTTACTGTTTTAAAGAATTTTCTGTTTATTTGCATTGCAGACATTTAACAGATGCAATTATCCAAAACGACATATACCCAGAGCAGCTTGGGAGTTAGGTGCCTTGTTCAAGGGCACTTCAGCCATTCCTGCTGGTCCAGGGAATCGAACCGGTACCCTTTTGGTCCCAAAGCTGTTTCCCGAACCATTAGGTCATGGCTTATTTAGTTATACGTGTATAACTTGAAAAGGCCCATAATACATTGGTTTCTTGCTATATATGATACCAGTCAAAAATTTTGGCACGCATTCTAATTCAATGGTTTTTCTTTATATGTATTAATTAATTAAAAGACACTTTGTCTTAAAGTAATGATGGCTGTTGTTTCTCTTTACTTAGTTGAGCGGTTCTTGACATGATATGGATTACTACAGTTTTCATAAAGAATGAACATTTCACTGTAAAAATTCACTATAAACTTATTATTTAGTGTTTGATCTCAAACACATTAAGAAGACAAGAAATTCCACTAACTTTTGACAAGGCACACATGTTAATTGAAAAGCATTCCAGGTGACTACCTCATGAAGCTGGTTAAGATAATGCCAATAGCGTATAATGCGTCATCAAGGTAAATGGCTACTTGGAAGAATCTAAACTATGAAACTTCTTCAGTATTGTTCTACAATGTAGAAAATAGTCAAAATGCAGAAAAACCTATAAATGGGTGGGTGGGTGCAAACTCTTGACTGGTATTGTACATATCATTTCTGTGTTGATAAGATTAGGATTTTGTGTTTCAGGTGGAGTTTCATGATGTTAATAGTCTGACAGAGAAGCTCTTCCCAATTGTGAAAGCCATGCAGAAGCATTTCAGTGCAGGCTCTGGGGCTTATTACAGTGATGCCATCTTCTTTCTTTCTGTGGCCATGCATCGCATTATGCCGACAGGTGAGTTTTACTGAAAGACCATATTACTTGCACACCAGGATTCATTTTGGAAGAAAAGAAGCTGGTGTTATAAAGACTTGTCTGGCACCAATAAAATAACATAATTGATAATTTTTAAAATATTGTAGTACACTATACATTTTGCAAAACTCTCAAGTTCTCATTGTCGTTATAATGTGTGTCGTCAATGATGACTGTCAGTATCATTCATTTTAAATCAAATTTGTAATACAATAAAATGTGCAAAAACTGAAAGGGTATAAATACTTTCTGAACCCATTGTGTATATATCCAATCCTTTCAGACACTGACAAAGCTATTTATATTTTGGCTGTCTGCAGGTTATTGTAGTTGCAATTATTATATAATGAATGTGACCTCACAGTACATATTTTCAGCTTTAATTTGAGGGTATTTACAGTGTAGTATCGGGTGAACTGTGCAGGAAATTCAGTCCTTAATATATGTGGTGATCACTCCTTTTGTAAGGGACCAAAAGTAATTGGACAAACAAACCCTTATTTATTTATTTTTTAATAAATACTTCTTTGCAAATCATTTGCAGTAACTAACAGCCTGAAATCTGAAACCTATGGACATCACCAGATGCTGGGTTTCTTCCCTGGTGATGCTCGGCCAGGCCTTTACTGCAGCTGTCTTCAGTCCTTGCTTGTTCTTGGGGGGCTTTTGTCTTCAGATTTGCCAACAAATGAAATGCATTCTTAATTTGATTCAGGTCAGGTAATTGACCTGGCCTTTGGTAAAACATTCTATTTCTTTGCCTTGAAAAAGTCTTGCATTGTGTTCGAGTATGCTTCAGGTCATTGTCCATCTGCTGTCTGAAGCATCATCCAGTAAGGTTTTAAGCATTTGGCTGAATCCAAGCAGATAATGTAGCCCTGCACAATAAAGAATTCCTCCTTCTGATTTTATCAGCAGTCACATCACGAATGCAGTTCCACTGGTAAGGGATCCAGTTCCAGTGGCAGCCATACAGCCATAAGATTCACTTCTCCACACTCTTATCCTCCCATCATTCTGATACAAGTTTTGTAGACAGGTTTGTCTCATCTGTTAATAACATATTGTTCCAGAACTGTGTACACTTTTTCGTTGTTTTTGGCAAACTCTAACCTGGTCTTCCTGTTTTTGAAGCTTACCAGTGGGTTGGATCCTGTGGTAAATCCACTGTATTTATTCTGCTGAAATCTTCTCTTGATTGTTGACTTTGACCCGAGTAGAGGCTTTGCGCCATCACGTGACCCCATAGCAACGGTAACTACACCGCCATGATTGGGGGGGGGGCATGCTTGTAGTGCTTCATTCAGCTGTGTTAATTGTTATTGATCAGTATCGGAAGGTTTTGCTGCATTTTGGGATGTGCAAATCGTTTTGAACAAAACAAAGACATCAGATTTTTTTAACTTGCCAAAAGTAATTCATCAGGAGGTAAAAAACGAGAGAAAGTTCAAAACGTAGACGGGAAAAAGGGGGGGGGGCGGGGACATTCAGTGGGACTCCATGTCGAACAGAGAGGTCAAAAACCTGATGGTATGCTCACTTCATTTCCATAAAGGTAAGAATTCCCCCCCAAAAAATTTATTTCACAACTGCAGCAAGGTGTTCATAATTATACAGTGAAGTGAACATGAGCAACAGCACAGCGGCTCGGCACAGCCTAACCTTCACCGAGACTTAAAGTACATTTATATTCAGGGATCCTTCGGAGCGCGTTGTGTGCGCGCGCGCACTTGGGACCCAGTCATTATGGGAAACACCTGATGCTGATTTGTGCGCAATCAGCATGTGCATATCAGGAGACAGAGGCTTTTTGAAGTATTATCATTATTACGATCACGTTTGTTTCTAGCCATGTTTATGACACTGATTTCAGTTTTGTTTGCGTTTTGTTTTTGTAAAGATCACTTCTTCTAATAAGCATTCTTCCTGCATTTAGACTTGTCTACCACCGCATACCTGACAGAACACTTGCAAAGTCTCTGTGAAAACAGCATGCTGAATGTACTCAGATCCGCATCAGGTGTTTTCCCATAATGACTGGGTCCCAAGCGTGCGCACACCGTGCTCTGAAGGATCCCCGAATGTAAATGCACTTTAAGTCTCAATGAAGGTGAGGCTCTGCAGAGCCGCTGTGTTGTTGCTCATGTTCACTTCACTGTATAAGAATACAGTCCATGAATATTGCTGCAATTGCTATTATTATTTATTTATTTATTCTTGCCTTCGTGGAAATGAAGTGAGAATTCCATCAGGTTTTTGACTTCTCTGTTCGACACAGTCCCGCTGAATGCCTGCCCCCCCATTTTTCCTTCTACACTTAGAAATCTCTCTATTTTTTTTTTCCCCCCAATTATGAATTACTTTTGGTAAATTAAAAAAAATCTGATTGTCTTTGTTTCATACAGAACAATTTGTACATCCAAACACTCAGCAAAACCTTCCCCAACTGATCAGTAACAACTAACTCGGCTGAATGAAGCACTACAAGCGTGCCACCTGTCATGGCGGCATAGTTATCATTACTATGGGATCACGTGACTGTGCAAGGCCTCTACACACCTACCGGTACCTCCTGGAGGATGCTTTTCATCTGATCAACTGTTCTGAATGGGTTTTTATTCACCAGGGAGAGAATTCTTCTGCCATCCACCACAGTTGTTTTCCATGGTCTTCTGGGCCATTTGTTGTTCCTGAGCTCAGGCATTTATTACATTGGGAATTGTTCCAGTGAACTTTTATGAAGTACAGCCAGACAGGCTTATCTGTGACATGTTTAAGTGCACTTTTTTTTTTTTCTCTCTCTCCCTCCCCTTCTTTCCATGCATCCAGGAGGACTTGGAAGCCATTTGCTATTTTCTCTTCTTTTTCTTTTTAAATTTTTAGCAATCCTTTGTCATGTTATTTTTATGTGTAGTACCACAACGTTTCGGTTTGTGCATTTGTCACCATGTTTCATTGTGCTGGAATTCACCACTATACTTGATGAGTTGATATCTACTCAAGGACTAGTTTGTTATTCGTCACTGACTTGACCAGTCTGTCTCAAACCAAGTTTATTTGTATTTGCATAGAGTTGAGGTTTTCTTTGACCCATTTTTCCAGAAACTGTTTTTTAGCTGTTCTTACGTATGTATGTGTGTGTATGTAGGTAGGGTTTTTTTTGGGGGGGTTTAAGTGGAAGCACTGTTCATAACCACTGAGGTCACAGCTGGAGAGGAGTGTATATGAGTGCGCAAGCACAGAAAGAGCTGAATATTCACTCCACGCTGTGACGTTGCATCTGGACAGCTGCTTTTTAGAATGGACACGTACACATTGAGTTTTTTAGATTTATATGATCAAGAAATGGGTCAGTACACATCCTTCTTTTCCTGTTCTTCCATTTCATGGCTCTTCATGATATTTCACGTGTGAGCGTTGATAGTGTTTGATCATTTTTACACGTGTGTGAACAGTGCTGTTTGTGGGGACCCCCATAGCATTTTCTGGCAGTTTGGAAGAGTGAAAAGGGGGAAAAACAAACAGAAAATCTATCTCATCGTCTTGTCTGTTTTTGTTGAAAATCTGACATTGATATCTGGGATGAACACTGTCAGATTTTCAATGGAAATGTCCCAGACTAGATCAAGGCTAAAGTCGAGACATGTTTAATATTGAATGTGAGAGCTCAAGCTCAATGGCTCAAATTTAAAAAGAAAAATGAACTGAGTAAATTAACCTCAGGAGCCTAAATGAAAGAAGGACCATAGAATTAGGCAGAAATGGCAGTGAGGGAAAGAAAGAAAGCACAACTTTATTCATCACACACTTGTGAAATTTCCTCTCTGCATTTAATCCATCTGAAGCAGTGAATACACCCAGAGCAGTGGGCAGCCATGCTAACAGTGCCCGGGGAGCAGTTGGGAGTTGGGTGCCTTGCTCAAAGGCACCTCAGCCCAAGGCTGTCCCATATTAACCTAACCGCATGTCTTTTGGATTGTGGGGGAAACCGGAGCACCCAGAGGAAACCCACGCAGACACTGGGAGAACATGCAAACTCCACACAGAAAGGCCCTCGCCGGCCGCTGGGTTCGAACCCAGAACCTTCTTGCTGTGAGGTGACCATGCTAACCACTACACCACCATGCCGCCCAGATGCAAATAAAAATGATTGTTGTAGTTTGGTCAGTAGTTATTTTCATTTACCTCAGGCTAAGCACAAGTGACAAAGTTAGCTCATCGACACATGTCACACCCACTTGCACAAATTGACAAAATGAGCATGACTGTCTGTTTTAACTACATGATTTTAGTTTAAATTGAGTGCAGGTATATTGATGAGTACTCTTAAATCAGGGTTGGTCATATTTCCCGGTCAACGGCTTATTTTCCGGACGGCGTCTGACATATGATTTTCCTGTACAAAGTGAATGGGAGACGTTTATCATGTTTTTGGGAAATATGACATGAATCAGGATATTGTGTATATAAAATTGCTATAAAGATGTGTAAGGAATGCGGGTGAAGTTGAGAAAATAAGCGGAGGTAATATAAGGGAATAAAAAGTCAGGAGATACTTTTCTTGGGGTAAATTTGATCAGATACGATGGTTTAACTCACAAGCCAACTACACCGTACCCCAGGGCATTGTGTTGGCCCCTCTTGTCTTCACCCTGTACACCGCAGACTTCTGCTACAATTCGGAGCTGTGTCACATTCAGAAGTTCGCCGATGACACAGCCATCGTTGGGTGTATCAGGGATGACAGAGAGGAGGAATACAGGAGCCTGGTGAGGGACTTGGCCATTTGGTGCAACAGGAACCATCTGCAGCTCAACACCTTGAAGACCAGAGAGAGCTGGTCATTGACTTTGGGAGGTCCAGACCAAGGTCACAACCAGTTCTGATCAAGGGAGTCGAGGTGGAGACTGTGGATTCCTACAAGTACCTTGGGCTGTGGCTGGACATCAAGCTGGACTGGACTTGCAACACCAACCACTTGTACAGGAAGGGACAGAACAGGCTATACTTCCTGAGGAGGCTGCTGTCCTTTAACATGTGCAGGAAACTCCTGTGGATGTTCTATCAGTCTGTGGTCACCAGTGTCCTATTTTACACCGTGGTGTGCTGAGGGGGCAGCACATCCAAGAAAAAGACATCCAGGCTGGACAAACTGATCAGGCGGGCTGGCTCTGTGGTTGGCATGAAGCTGGACTCTCTGGTGACGGTGGCAGA
>JAPFFA010000007.1:50138198-50150026 GCA_026153275.1 Sciades herzbergii | reverse complement strand
TACTGTGTGTTGGTCAATCCAATGAGTGCTGTAAACAAACCCTTTTTATGAAGGTACAGAGAAGCTACCAGCTGTAGTCAATCATGATCATTAACTGGAAGTTAAGAGACCTCAGCCTTGGCAAGATAAAAGACATTTTGGAGGTTTCAGCACCTCTGAATTAATAATCTAAGTGAGCGTATGTAAATTTTTGACCCTGTATGCATAACTTTTGACCCTGTGTTGATTTCAGAAAACCCAAAGAAAATTAACTTGTGCACCAAATTCTAGTGTGGTTTTTTTTGTTTGTTTGTTTGTTTGTTTGTTTGTTTTTAATTAAAGATGTATGCTGTACAATCATTCTGCTACAGAAAAAGAACAGCTCAAAGAAATTACTGAAAGCCCAAATATTGCCATGACATTGATGTCACTATATGCAAACTTCTGACCACAACTGTATGTATATTTTAAAAAAAGGTTGACTTTTATCTTAGTTTCATAATTTTGCCTCTGTACACCACCACAATGGATTTGAAAAGAAGCACTCAAGATGTCCTTGAAGTGCAGGTTTAAGTTAAGGGATTTAACAAAAAATATTGCATTAGTTGTTTTGGAATTATAGCCTTTTTTTTTTTTTTACAAGCTCAAACGTAATTGGACAATTGACTGATGAGCAGTTTTATGGCTAGGTGTGGCATGTTTCCTTGATATTTCTTGATGAATGAAGGCGGTAGAAGGTCTGGAATTGAATTTGCATTTGGCAGCTGTTCATGGGAAATCTCAGTATGCAGTCCAGAGAGGTCTCAATGCAAGTGAAGGAGGCCATTATTAGGCTTGGGGGGGGAACAGACCAAGCAGAAACTTTAGAAGTACAAGTGGCCAAATCAACAATTTGGTACATTCTTAAGAAGAATGAAGGCTCTGGTGAGCTCAGCCACACCAAAAGGTGTAGAAGATCACGGAAGACAACTAAAGTGGATGATCGTACATTTTTTTTTGTCGATGAGGAAAAACCCTTTCAAACATCTAGCCAAGTCAAGAACACTCTTGAGGAGATAGTTCTATCATTGTAGACTTTGACAATCAAGAGACACCTTCATGAGTCTAAATACAGAGGGTTTACCTCAAGATGCAAACCACTGCTTACACTTTTGAACATAAGGCCAGATTAGATTTTGCTAGAAAACACCTAAAATAAAAAAAAGTCTGCCTAGTTCTGGAACAAGATTTCTTTGGACAGATGAAACCAAGATTAACTTGTATCAGAATGCTGAGGAGAATGAATTATGGATAAGGAAAGAAAGGGCTCATGATCCAAAGCATACCACATCATCTGTCAAACATGGTGGAGGCAGTGTTAATGGCATGGGCATGTAGGGCTGCCAGTGGAACTGAGTCACTGGTGTTAATTGATGAGATGAGTGCCGATAGAAGTAGCAACATGAATTCTGAAGTGTATGGAGCTATATTTTCTGCTCAGCTTCAGTCAAATGGTGCAAAACTGTTAGGATGGCATTTCATAGTACAGATGAATAATGACCCAACACATACCGCGAAAGCAACCCAAGAGCTTCGGCAAAGAGATAGAATGTTCTTAAATGGCAGTCAGTCAACCCAATTGAGCATGCTTTTCACTTACTGAAGGTAGAAAGACTCAAAACAAGCAGCAACTGAAGCATCTCAAGGGAGGAAACTCAGCATTTGGTGATGTCCATGAGTTCCAGACTTCAAGTGGTCATTGACTGCAAAGGTTTTGCATCCAAATATTAAAAATAGGGTACATGTGGCTACTGCTTATAAATAAAATTGTTTTCTGATACTTTGTCCATACAGTAAATATAGCAGATATATTTACTTTGAGGCAGTAGCCACAAAAATGAACAATTTAAAAATCACAGAAGTAAAATATACCAAGTGTCTGTACTTTTATATTATTCTACTCTTGCCTCTTACAGTTTTCGAAACTGAAACCTCCAAACCGAGGCTGACACACACGCGCTGTCGCCATTACCCAAACTCTTATTTCCCAGAAAAGGCCTGGCGCTAGAGCTCAGTGGTCTCTTTTCAACAACACCCCATAACAACTTAGAAGCGTGTCACCTCTACATCACGCATGGGACCACTGGCCGAAGAAGACGAGGAAAAAGGGGACAACCTGGAGTATATTTTAAAATATACTTTCCCTCGGTAATAAGCATAAACATATCTGAAAGCGATTTCTTTAGTCCATTTATTTCGAATGATGAACCGAATTGTATACACTCACCGGCCATTTTAATAGGAACATGTGTATGCGCAGTGCACAATTGTTACACTCATTCTTACAACATGATGGCATCGTGGCTACAGTCTCTATATGAGGCAGTAGCCACAACAATGATGCTTTTACTGATAATTGTTAGTTTGTCCACTTACTTTTGAGCCTGTGAGAATGGAGGGACTATGTAAAAATAAATAAATAAGGTATAATTCCTAAATTATTAATTCATTTTTTGCTAAACCCCTTGAATTAAAGCTGAAAGTCAATCACATCTTGATTTGCTTCATTTCAAATCCATTGTGGTGGTGTAGAGAAGCAAAATTACAAAAATTGTCACTGTCCCAGTGTTGTTGTTGAGTAACTAAATCTCGAGTCCAGTCTCGAGTTCCCAGTGTTCAAGTCTGAGTCAAGTCCAAGTCATTAAAAAAAAATTAGAGTCCACTACTGAGTCCAGTCCGAGTCCACTATTGATCCAAGTCAAGTCTGAGAACAAAACTCCAACTGCACCATTTGACGGTGGCTGTTTTAGCGCCATTAACATGAGTTTGTTCCTAAACATGACATATGAACAGGTGAATGTGCATTCTCTTTGTTAGGGAGCGCGAAGAATTATGTCAGAGATGGTAGAAGGTGTGTTTATTAATACAAGTGAAGATAGGTAAACAATCCAGAATGGCAAGCAAAATCGTAAAACGGTGAAACAGGCAACAGGTCAAGCGAGGCACAAACAGGCTATCATAGACTTGGCAAAATCAAAAACGAGAAACAGGAAATCAGAGATCAGGAAACCAAACAAGGAAATAAGGCTCAGTAATGTATCAGCAACGTAACTCAATACTTTGCAAAGTAAGTGCGTTTTCACAGTTTTTATATCGGCGCGCTGATTGCGCCTTAATCCTGTGCAGATGCAAGTCATGTACGGCACACACGCACGAGAGTCCACTTGGCGCGCTCGCTGTCCAGAGCGCGCCCGAGAGTCTATCTGATGCACGCGCCAAGGCGCGCAGGTGTGACATACTTGCAAGAAATTAGTACAAAAATTAATGTAGATATAAATATCTTATGCCAAATTATTATGCCATGTTACAAAAAATAAGATAAAAATCCGAGTCCTCGTCTCCGACTTACGAGTCCTAATGCAGTTAATGCACGAGTCCGAGTTGAATCACGAGTCCTTAACATTTAGGGCACGAGTCAGACTCGACTCCAAGTCCTGGACTTGGGTACTACAAGCCTGCACTGTCCCAATACTTATGCACCAGCAGCATGCCCTCGCTTATAGACACACTACAGAATGACCGCTTTTGTAGAATGGAAGTGAAACAACTTTAAATCAGTCCTGTGAATAGTCATGCAAGTTTCCTGTGCAAAGATAATGAGGTACACTTATGGAAATTATTGTAATTGAAGACACTGTGATAGATCACTATCAAAAAGGAAAAGAAATAACTGCTCTGGATTATTCTGGATGGCATTAGAATTGTTGGGGAAATTGTAGGGCATTATGATGTCTGAATTGTCAGTCCGCTCAGAATGGTATTGCTGTAAATGTATTTAAATTAAGGTAGTTGTGCTTTTAGATTACTGTTCAGAGAAACACCGTTGACAAGTTGGGTGTATGACATGACTGACACAATTATTTCTAAATTATATACTGTATGCGCACGCACACACACTAGTTGTATGTTATACTCCCACGTTAAAGGTGCCAACTGATGTCATATTGCTTTCTCTTGGTGCGCCAGGCCTTTCTCTGAAGAGAACTTTAAGTGCACAGAGGGGCACACGTGCTGTTTCTGCAGAGAACAGTGTGGTGAGAATCAGATGCCTCAGCTTGGGTGTGGTACACTATGTTCTGTTCTTGTGTCCTTGGCTGAACATTGAGCAAAATCAGATGACCTAGCAGCTCCGTGCCAGATCCCTTGGTTAGGTAATTGACATTCTTTTCTGCAGAAGAGATCCTCCGACTGGTGGAATTGCAAAATCACAAACATCAACAGAATGTGTTGATGTCTTTCGAGCAGTACAATACAGAGTGGTGTTGCTGCTCAAACCACTATATGCATGCTCTGAATTACAGAGTACGCTGCTTCTTCAGACTGTTTGTTCATCATATCACCTACAAACTCGCTTCACTAAGCATAAAATAGTACGTCTACAAAGTTTTAGCTTTTTGGTGATGTAAGATTATAAGAAAATAACATTTATGGCATTTTTTTTCCCCCCCACGCAAACATGAAATCTTATAGTTGGTCATTTTTAAAAATGATTTATTTAAATATATAACACTAAGCATGAGTGTACTACAAGCTGGAGCATAGTTGTTTTTTTTTTTTGTCTGCGCTTAATTCTATAACTTGAGCAATGAGCCATTACTTATTCAATGAAAACGTAATGTAGACTAGATTAACCTGAACCTGAATATCTGCTGGAATGAACAAAACGCATTTCATTAATACAGCCGTTACTTTTTAAACTGTATTTCAGAGAACGCAAAGATAAAGAACTTCACTGACACTGTGGATCTTTACATATCAGAGATCCTGTGCTGTAAGGTCATAGGGGAAATCACATTGTCGATTTCTACATCTAGATTACCGTTTTATCCCACCCTCGATGGCCACCCCCTTGTAAAAGGTCTGGCCACGCCCCAGGCTGTGATTGATAGGGGATACATCATAAGCCACCCCTCCTACCTAGAGAACATGGCGATTCTCTAATTTTTGCTCCGGACAATATCGTGGTTATCAGTATACTTAAACCCCCTTTCACATACAAAATCGGTTAATGTTTGAGGTAAAAACAACCTGGAAAAGATGACAAATTTTCATTCCCACTCAGTCTATCATAACAGAAAAGTTACAAATATTGTGTATTCCCACCTGACTGTATTTAAAGGTGCTGACTGCAAAGTAATCTTTAATTAATTAATTAATTAATTAATTAATTAATTAAATTTTTATTGTGCATGGCATTTTCCTGTCTCGCAAGAGCAATATCATGCGGACGAGATATGATCATTCTGATGTCCTGAGGTTTGCTTTTCTCCGTTTTGGGACCGTTTTCCTCCCTCTTGAGGTAAACAGTACGGTCCTACAGAAACAGCCGAACACAAGGGAGGAGCTTTAACTAATTAGTATAACTGTGGAACTGCATCACACCAAGATGGTGACACGTGGAAAACATTGTGACTCTGCATCGACTTCGGAGAGTTTTGAGTCGCAGGGATGTAATTTGTGGTTGACATTCGCAAATGGATCCGTGAAACAAAAGACGAATATATCTTTTCTCTGTTACTGCTTTTGTGTTATCGTTTCTTTTTCTGTCAGATCAAACCATTAGGTGTATAACTCCATACTCGCTACTGTGGAGTCGAGCCCATGCATTCTCAGGCTAAAATAGCTAAGCACTAGCTAGAATGATTTAGTTATCTGTCCAGAAAAATGCCACGTCATCTAACCTTACTCTATCTTGCAATTGCACTCGCTAGGCAGGTTTTCCTTTTCTTTTCCGCTAGCTTTTAGCTGGAGGGAGAGCCAAGTCCTCCATGTTTGCCCACGCCGACTTGTTTTGGTTAAAAGTAAGTCAAACGCCCCACAGTGGTCATGTGGTATTGTTGCTCACTTGCTTCGGTAATCTCTGGAATCATAAAATGCAAGGCACATTTTATCTCTGCAAACATTCACACACAGGATACATGGTGTGTGCAACAAGGAAACATCTCGAAACTCCAACAGCAGTAGAAATCAAACATTTTGCCAAGAATTAACTTGGCAGTCAAAATCTTTAATGGAATGCTACAGAGTGCCAACCATGTGAGACCGGATATGATGAGACATTCTCTAATTAGCAGCATGGCATGAGTCGAACTGCATTATGTCTCTGTTGAGAGAGTTGTTTTCCTGTTTCATGATGTTGAACTTTTGTTGTGTTCAAGCAAAGGATCTCGGTAACATTTTTGCTTGTACAGCGGGACCGCTGTATCTGCTCACTCACTCAAGCCTACAAGCATGACCCCTTGTACTACACACCCAGAATGTAGTGCGTCATAACGCACACCTGCTTTCGCTTTTTTTTTTTTTTAACTTATCGCCTTATTTAAACCTCAGCTTCTGTTAGTTTGTCTTGTGTTTGTTTTTATTTTCCATACTGATGCTGGTTGTATTCTGCACTTCTCCTGTCGTGTTTTCATGCCTGGTGTTTGTTGTTGTTTTGACTATCCTGTTTAAATAAGTTTTCCGCACTTGCTTCCATCTCTGCGCCTCAACTATGATGGAAAATATGAAGTGGAAATGTCAGCATCCAGAGAGAAAGAGAGAGCACATTCATGTGGCTTTTATTATCGAATTGTTTTATTTTATTATTATTAGTTACTGTTGATGTCATCGTGTGCGGTATATGAATTAAACTATGTTGATATAGTTACGGGTTTGCTCCTTTCCGTGGTTTCAGCTATCCGCGTTAGCTCTTGGAATGTTTCCCCAGTAGATAGGTTGCACCCACTACACTAATCAGCCATAAAATTAAAAACATTGACAGGTAAAGTGAATTACATTGATTATGTTGTTAACACAAACTGCTGAAAAAGTTAATGCTGGCTAAAACAGAAAGGTGTCAGCATTAATTTTTTCAGCAGTTTGTGCTACACTAGATCTTCTGTGGGACTGGACCATATCGACTAGCCTTCATGCCCAATGCAAATTAGTGAGCCTTCGACACCCATGGCCCTGTCGCCGGTTCACTGGTCGTCCTTCCTTGGACCACTTTTGTTCGGTACTAACCACTGCATACCGGGAACACCCCACAAGATGTGCCATTTTGGAGATGCTCAGACCCAGTCATCTAGCCATCACAATTTGTCAAAGTCGCTCAGATCCTTACACTTGCCCATTTTTCCTCCTTCCAATACATCAACTTCAAGAATTGACTGTTCTGCCTAATATATCCCACCCCTTGACAGGTGCCAGTGTAATGAGATAATCCATGTTATTCATGTCATCTGTCAGTGGTTTTAGTTTTATGACTGATTTGGTGTATCTGTCAAGGTTTGCTTATTATTTTGAGTGAATAATGCCGTCACAATATCACTACATCATGTACAGTACGTGACTGCCAGCAACGTCATGACCGGTCACAACAGGTATATCTGACCTTTCCGATTCCCACTGGAGCCGTAGCAAAAGATTTCTGTAAATATCACTAGGTCAACAGGGGGTAGATTAACGTTTCGACTTTGCCATTTTACTCCCATTCCCACACGGCACCAGTACTGCATAAGAACAAAAAAAAAAATGTATGGTTTTTACCATGAGTGTGAATCGACTAATACATAGATACACTGCCCATAGCCTGTGTGGGAAATGTGTGTAAAACCCTGCTGTCTCAGGCAAACCTTTACGTCAGCTGTATTGCCAGCTACATGTATTTGACAGCGTAGTGTAGGCGGTCACCTACATACCTAAGACATGATCCCTGTTTGCTGTACTGTATCTTCAGTAATGGTATGCTTTACTGAAATAAGAAGCTAAGTTTTTTTCAGGGGAAAAATTGGTTCCTCGACAGTTCTCTGAAACTTTAATGGTTATTCTCGGAATCTGCAAGGAGAACCCTTTGGTGTAGAGGAAAATGTAGAACCCTGAGGGACAACATGAAAAGCACTTTTGAGTGGCAGGTTCTTCCAAATGTGGGCATATACCAGCACATGATTACATGACCTACACATGTCAGCAAGCTTTTTCATTACTGCTTGGCCAAATTTTGCTAAATTGAAATGAGATAGAAAGATAAAACCTGCGTGTTTGCTTTGGTGCTTTTTTTTTTTCTTATTGAATCTACCCCTAGAAACAGCCTGAGCAGTTGCTTTGTTGTTTCCTCAGCTCAGACACCCTCATTCTTCTCAGAAATAGATGGGGAGAGTGTGTGTGAGAGCAGTTCTGAGCTCCTATTGAAGTTTCCTGTGGAGACAGCTCTCAACATCAGAAAGATTTTTGCCTCTGTACGAACATTCCTCATTATAAGTGATGTAGTTTTTTTGGTTTTGGCGAATTTCTTGCTACCATTGTGAACAGAGGAACTTGCAAATACGCAACTAAGGTTTTAAAGATTTCCTGCGTGCTAGCGGACTGTGTTTCTGTTGCTGAATGCCTCTTCCTGTTTACTTGTCCTAGGTGCTAGACTTCAAAGGCCTTCCCTTAAATCCCTTCTCAGTGTTTATTAAGGTATTTCCTGAGAATGAAACCAACCTGCAAAGTCTCATGAAATAATTCTGGTGTTGCTGTAGTAGGAGTTTAATTTTGTGCTCTGTGTATTTGAGGAAATGTGAATATGTACAGAGCCCTCAATGGTTATTGGCACTCTTTTGTAAAAATTAGTTTTAAAAAATTATTTTTGTTGAAAATAAATAATTATTTATTGATGAGTGATTTTGTTTTTCTCTGATTAAATTTATTTCAGATAAAGGTTGGATTTTTCTCATTTTTTCAGTGCAAGATGAAGCGACTTCACCAAAAGGTGGATTTTTTTTTTCCCTCTAACCCTTTTTATTAATCTTTACAAGGGGTGCAAATAATCATGGTTATTGGTCATACTGTAGTTTACTGCTGTTCATTTTAGGTTCTGAAAAAATCCCTGAAGTCTTTCATTTAAAATATGAGACACAAGAGTTGGTTCATATACAGTACCAGTCAAAAGTTTGTACACACCTTCTAATTCAGTGTTTTTTCTGTATTTTTATGAATTACAAACCTCGCCTGGCAGCACTTATTTTATACCTATATGTTGATACTGGTAATATTTCTCAATCATCAGCTGTCAAGTTATAGTCCTATGAAAGTCCATGACCTTGAGTTTGACATTTCAGTGTCATTCAAGGTCAAAGGTCATAGCGGCAACTGAAAACCCACATGGGACTTCTTATATGCTGATGATGGTGAACACTTGGCTATCATGAACCATTTTAAAATTATAGCCCTTTGAAAACCCATGACCTTCAGTTTGACCTTTCAAGGTCACTAAAGGTCAAAGATCATGTTGCCAAATGAAAGCCCATATGGCACTTCCTATAAGTGGATAATGGTAAATATCTGTCTAGCATCAACAGTTTTCAAGTTACATCCCTCTGAAAGTCCGTGACCTTGTTACTCGAGGTCAAAGATCATTGTGCCAAATGAAAGGCCATATAGGAGTTCCTATATGCTCATAATGGTAAACATCTGTCTGGCAACCATTTTTGAGTTATAATGGAAAGTGTTATTTTGACCGAAAGGTTGACCTTTCCGGTGACCTTGACTTTCACCTTGACTCGATTACCCCCAAAATTTAATCAGGTAATCTACGGACCATTGCCCACCTACTCTGAAAATTTGAAGTCAATCGGTGCAACCATCTAGACACTAGGTTGTTAACAGACACACACACAAACAAACAAACCACACTGACTACAATACCTCGGCCTACTTACTCCATCGCAGTCGAGGTAAAAAATAGTCACAATACAGAAAAACCTATGAATGAATATGGGTGTCCAAACTTTTGTCTGGTACTTTATATCGTAGTTTAAAGCTAATTCAGTGCATTGAATTGGTGAATTTGCTCCAAAGATTGTTGGACAGAAAACATTCAAGAGTGACTGGGAGTGGGTTGGTAGGGGGAACCTGTTGAGATATGACTACAATAGCAACTACAATGGCTTGAAAGAAGGAAATGCATAATGGGGAAAATGGAAGAAAACAGTTTACATATTTGAAGGTCTGGGTAGCTAACAGTGTTAACCAGAGTTCTGCAAACTTTTATATAGGACCAGAGACCCTGTTTTCATGCTGACATAAGTGTAATTTGCTGTTAACTGCCGTTTTGGTTGGGCATGAGACAATTTTTTTGGCTCAGCCTTTGGGTGAAGCCTATAAAGGCACTTGTCTGTATGTGTATGTTTAAATGAGTTCGAGCGTGTTTAAGAATGTAATTGGTGTGCCAGCCTCAGGTAGTGATTCCACAGTCGCAGTGTAGCGCCACTGCGTACTGACGATGTAAGCGCCACGTTACATAACCTCAGTTTGCGATGGAATCCTCCATGGCCGAGCAGTCTAGAATGCTGTCCAGGAAAGGAACAGGTTTTGCAACGTCGGTTCAAATCCTGGCATCGACGTAAAAGGCTGAGCTCAGACCTGCATAGGTCTCTAGTTTTTCTTTTGTGCTGTTTCTAGTTTCATGGTGATAAATGAATGCGCTGCACTGATGTCACAAAAGGGGTGTAAGAGTTTAAAAGTCCAAAATTTAGGATTTGATTGCAACAACTGAAGTCTTGTCCCTTTCTAAGCATGTACAGTGGCTGTCAGGGCCCGTAGTGTACTTCCAACACTTGCATTCATGTTTTTCAAGTATGATCTTCGATTTTTCAAAATTGCAGTTCTTAAACTTGTTAGCTTTCTTCATTTTGGTCTTCCTTTCTTCTTCTTTCTCTTCCTTCTGGGTTTACACTGCCACTTGTACCGTAAAAAGGCACAAGGTGCTCTCTAGAGGTTTACTTATGAATACTATACTCCATTTCTGCTACTATATTCTTCCTAAATCCCACATAGTGGACCTTTAAAAGCTGCTGATGTATTGGGATTTTTGAACTTACTTTACTCTGGAAATGCACACAGGCTTCTGTGCCCTGAAAGAACAGGGGGATAAATACTGTAGATAAGCAGGGACAGCATTATTAAACAACATAATCACAATTGATCATCCCCAGACAGGTGAGCCATGCAAGAATTCACAATGCGCTTTCAGACTAATGATAAAAGGAAAGTAAGAGAAAAGCCAGCAGTCGCTCAAAACAAGTTGCAGGACAGCCTGAAAGCAGCAGGAACAACAATAATTGCAGTGCAGTTCGTTACTTATCTTTGCTCCTACTCCACAATCAGAACTCCTCTACTAAAAAAAGAAGCACAGAGATGCGTGTCTAAAAGCAGTTGGACAAACCTTTTCGAATCATATGCTCCAATCAGATGAAACATAACTAGAAGTATTCTGTATAGTTCAGCTCGTCGTGTTTGGGAAAAGAAGTGATCCCATGAACACCATACCCACAGTGAAGTACCGAAATCAAAGCATCATGATATGGATCGGCTTCTCTGCAAATTGTAGTACAGCTTCGAGGAAACAGAGGGACCACGGGGAATTGAAATTGTTTACCAAGAGGAATTGGCCAAAATTGAACCACAATGCTGCAACAAGCTAATTACTTCTTGCCGTAGGTGACAGCTTTGCAACAACGTGCTAATGTTGGTAATTTGTGGTGCCCGAATACTTTTTTACTCGTCAGTTCCACTTTTATGCCTCTGCCATAGTTCTGGTGTACAAATTGGTAACAAGATTAGAACTAGACTTGGTGGTGATTGAGGCGTCCCAGTCAGCGTCTCTTGGTGTGTGTAAATTTTGAAGTGGATGCACTGGAATGCATTGGAAGTACAGTACTGTGCAAAAGTCTTAGGTACCCTATTTTTTTTTCTTTCATACAAACTTTGTTAACTCTAAATTGACCGTAGGTGTGAATGGTTGTCTGTGTCTATGTGTCAGCCCTGTGATGACCTGGCGACTTGTCCAG
>JAPFFA010000007.1:49553566-49566400 GCA_026153275.1 Sciades herzbergii | reverse complement strand
TCACTGCAACACAAACACACATTAATTAGACACAGGTGCATTGACTTTGCCACTCACCTTCCCTGGCCCCGCCCTCCGTTCACAAACCGACGTTTGGCCATGCCCCCACTGCCACACTCTCCTTGTGGAGGTTGTCAGTGATCATCTTCTGGACAACTGTCAAGTCAGCAGTCTTCCCCATGATTGTAGTTCCGTATACTGAACTAGACTGAGAGATACACAGTATTTATACTGTTTTACTCAAACTCGAAATGAAATACTCGAACAATTTGAGAAACTGGGTTTCCGATTTTCATGAGCTATAAGGCATAATCATCAAAATTAAAACAAAGGCTTGAATTATTTCACTTTATGTGTAATGAGGATCAAATATATGAAAGTTTACCTTTTTGAATTAAATTACGAAAAAAATGAACTTTTTTCATGATATTCTAATTTTTTGAGATGCATTAGTGTGCTAACAGTTCTGCTAATATTTCTGCATATTGCAAATAAATCAGTTATAACTTCATCCATTGCATATTTTATTTTTTATGCTGTTAGTACATCATTTTTACACAGAAGTGCATAGAATGAAATGCAGTTTGTGACGGGTATGTATCATAATTAATGTACTATCAGAGACAATACACATCTCAATATATGGAACTCCAATATTCTTCATGAAGAACATTTAAAGCAGTCAATTATTATTTCTATTATATAGACAGATTTATATTTTTATTATAAAAATGTCCTGAAGAGTGAGATGACATCACTGGACAGGTGTAGAGATACTAGGCATTTACACAAATACTAATATTAATTATAATCTGCTAATCTGCTGAATTGTCTTCAGGTCTGAGTCTGTTTTTAAATCAGTGTATAAAAGTGCGAATATTTCCATGTTATATCATCATACACTGAGGTTCTACTGATCATGGTAAACCCTCTGTATTCTGTTGTTTTTTTTAATTAACATTCTTATTTGATTTTTGCTAATTTGCTAGCTGTGACGTTTGTTTAGATCATTATCATATGACTGTTTAAGGACATGTTTTTTAATCTAATGCCACAGGGTGACATTGGCAGACCAGGATTCAGTTACCCTGGACCAAGAGGAGCAACGGTACAGTAACTCCTATTTACTTCACTATGTCACAACTTTATATGAAGCCATTCTTGCAACTTGTTTATGCGTTCTCCAGGGTGACCAAGGAGACAAAGGTAGACCTGGAGTTCGGGGAAGCAGAGGAGACTGTGGTCAAAAGGGAGAGCCAGGAGAGAAAGGACTACCAGGAGAGTCTGTGAGCAAACCTTCATCTCCTCGATTTATTTTCCTCCAGTGATCAGATCATCAGAGACTGACCTCCAGAATAGTTGTGTATGTGAAGAATAAGGATGTTCTTTATGTTCTTAATGTTAGGGAGAACCTGGACCTCAAGGTGAGCCTGGACTAAGGGGGCCTCAGGGAGATAAAGGTCGAGATGTAAGTAGATGCACTGGACCATACTGAAATATGTTTATACACAGTACATTGTTGAATTATAAGCAGAAGATTTACATGCATAATACATTCACTGTCTACTTTATTAGGAACACGTGTAAACCTGCTTATTCATGCAATCATCAACTCATGTGCCAGCACTGACTGTGTGCCCACTATAACCTCAGATCCCTGTCCCTGGTTAACAGGAGTGGAAACTAATGTGGTCTTCACTGTTGTAGCCCATCTGCCTTAATGTTCAATATGTTGTGCATTCTGAGATGCTTTTCAGCTCACCACAATTGTAAAGAATGGTTATTTGAGGTACATAGCCTTCCAGTATGGGCAGTGGCTAGACTTTGCTTGGAGCAGGTCTAGAATGGAGCAGTGAGGTGACTCCTTCCCTCCACTAGCCTTGGGTGAGCACCTTGGGCAAGTGCTAGTACACCCAGAGCCTCCCACGCTAGGGATATGGTATCGTGGCTCTGTTGCCACACTCGGGCAGATGAGCCTCAAGTAGGCCAACAGCCAACACTGGCGGATCTGACTGTCAAGTCGGCATCAGTTTCCGGCAAGTAGCAACGAGTTGTTCCTGCGGCCATCCCAGCTATGCTGGGTCGTCGACAAACAGGACCTCTCGCCAAGGGATACTACCCTCGCGCCAGGTAGTATCATCATCAATGGTGCAGCCTCACAGTTTTATGCCGGCCGAGGTGGGATCTGCACGCCTCAGAGCGGGCGGCGCACCACCGGCCCGTGGCGAGGTGGAGCCAGAGCGCTCGCGATGGTACCCGAAAGATGGTGAACTATGCCTGGGCAGGGCGAAGCCAGAGGATACTCTGGTGGAGGCCCGCAGCGGTCCTGACGTGCAAATTGGTCGTCCGACCTGGGTACAGGGGCGAAAGAAAAGACTAGCCTTCCAGTCAGCTCCAACCAGTTTGGCTATTCTCCTCTGACCACCCTCATCACCAAGACTTGCAGAACTACTGCTTACTGGATCTTTTATTTTGTTTTTTTTCCTTCACTATTCTGTGAAATTATTGTGCATGGCAATCCCAGGTGATCACCAAGTATCTAAAATACTCAAACCAGTCTGTCTGGCACCAACAACTGTGCCACGATTCCATGGTTGTCCAAGAGCGAGGTCACTATTCTGTTGTTTGATGTGAATATTAACTGAAGCTCTTGCCCTGTATCTGCATGATTTTATGCATTGCACTGCTGCCACATGATTGATTCATTAGATTAGATGCAATCAGTGCTATTCAATGCTAAATATCTACTGCAAACCTGGCCAGGGTAAAGCATTTACTGAAGAAGAAAGACAAAGAATAACAAAAGTAAAATATGAGGTCAATTAAAAACATTCTGGCTTTGTACTTAGAAGTCAACCTTCTTTTGGACAGGGTGACAGTGGTCCAGAGGGAGACCCAGGCCTTACAGTAAGTACAGTCCGAGAATCTTTCAGGATTTTTTCAGGATTTATCTTGCGATGACATTTCAGAGGTTTCGTTTAGTAATTTGATTCTTACATCACCTCAGGAATGTGATGTCATGAACTATATCAGAGAGACCTGTGGGTGTTGTGGTAAGTGACATTTCCTGTGTCAGTCTAATTCAAATAAAGTGCACTTTGATGTTCAATGACTTACTCTTTCTCTCTCTTCTCTGTGCTGTTTCAGATTGTGAGAAGAGATGTGGAGCATTGGATATTGTATTTGTGATTGACAGCTCTGAGAGTGTTGGACTAACAAACTTCACCCTGGAGAAGAACTTTGTCATCAGCACCATCAACAGATTGGGCTCAATGGCTAAGGACCCATTATCAGAGACAGGCAGGCACAATATACAAATACACCTAACATGATCTAAACAAGTACATGGAGGTTGTGTGTGTTCTGTCATTAAGGCTGCCAAAGTTGTGCTGTCTGTTCTTGTAGGAACACGTGTTGGTGTGGTCCAGTACAGTCACAGTGGAACCTTCCAAGCCATCCAGCTAAACGACTCCAAGATCGATTCCCTTTCAGCTTTCAAAGATGCTGTGAAGAATCTGGAGTGGATTGCTGGTGGCACATGGACTCCGTCTGCCCTGAAATTTGCCTATGACAACCTGATTCGTGATAGTCGACGTGCCAAGGCTAAAGTGACTGTGGTTGTGATTACAGATGGTCGCTATGACCCCCGGGATCAAGACTTACTGCTAACATCCTTTTGCAACACCAACAATATTGATGTAACAGCCATTGGTGTTGGAGACATGTTTGACAAGAATGCGGAATCTGAGAAATTGACATCCATTGCCTGTAACAAGAAAGATAAGGTGATGGGCATGAAGCAGTTTTCTGAACTGGTGGCAGAGGAATTCATAGACAAGATGGAGACTGTTCTTTGCCCGAGTAAGTTGTTCATCTGCATACATGCACCCTAATCTCAATTATATATAATTTTTAACCTTTCAGCTATTCTGTAATGTGTGGATACACTACATAACTTTCTTTTCATTGTTTTAGACCCAGTGATTGTCTGCCCTGACCTTCCATGCAAAACTGGTAAGATTCTATTAATTTTAAATGGGGTTCCTGGAAAAAGTTTGCTGTCTGTCATTTCAAAAAGTATGAAATTCATGAGGATTAGATTGACTTACTTACTTGGCTTACTTAAAGGGACTCAAGGTATAACTATTCAATGGTAATACAACTCAAATCCCTTCATGTAAAGAGGTAAAGGATATAAGAAGAAATCGTACTGATATAAGGAGAACAAATTAAACTAATAAACAATAAAGACTAATATTAAAGTCACATGCTTCCAGACGCTTCATATCCTGGGATGTCTAATGAAAACTAAACCAGCTTTCCTGATTTTTTTCCCCTCCCTCAGTGTAAATCTCAAATATGTTAAATATTCCTGAAGCTCAAACTAATCAATTAGCTGTGCAAATAGCCACTATAGGCTACCAGTATTAATGCCCATAAAATGAATTAATGGCTCTTAAATAAACATAAAATTCTTTAGAAAATTTGCACCTTTGATAAAAGTTTAAATAATTTAACCAGTCAGTCCAAGCATAGTTTGCACTGTGCTCTATGAATGGAGCCAGTTGCTTGGAGACTCCTAAAACTATTGTCTCGCTGCTCACTTGCAGATTTGTCATCTCATTGGAATGGGTACCCCATACATGGATTCTTTGCAGAGGAAGGGACAAACAGCGTTGTCCCAACTACTGTCCCAAACATCTCAAACTTAATCAACTCTCTGCAGGAGGTCAAGACCCCCGATGCCTACACCACGGCTGTAGCCACAATGGCTTACACAGCCCAGAGAGCCAAGCTCGCCACTGGACACGAGAGACAGCAGTGGACTAATTTGTTCATTGACTCTTTCAGAGTTGTCTTTGGCGATCTCCTGGGTGACCCTAACAAAGCCTTGGGGTTGTGTTAGGCAATGTCAGCTCATTATTTGGCTAAGCTGGGCTGTTAAAAAGTGGCTATGGCTTTATAGTTTTTGGTGGCGAAAACTGGTTGCATCTTGGCCTCGCTAGAAGATTATGTGAAAAGAAAATGAAATTATATATAATTACTACAAACATCTAAAGCTTGCTGAACTAACATTAATTTGAGACATTTGTATTCAGGGCTAAAATACGCAATGGCCACTTAGGCGATTAGTAATAAGCATGATAATGACCTAACCATGACATTTTTTTTACTTAGATGAAACTTTATGACGTTTAATATAGAAGCCTCTTTCTCCTGACCTCAGTGCCTGCTGCTTTGTGAAATACTTTTATATTGTTATTTTTTATATACTTGAACAAGGCTAAGAGATAGAATTACGGCATTCTGACTGAGCCTGCACAACTTAAATGTTATGAATCTGGACTAAACTGCTTAAGGCCTCTGGATATAGGGGGCATTTTGGTTCTACAGACGGACACATTCAGCAGTTTTGAATAATCAGCTGAGATATCGCAGTGATAACCAAAATTCATGTTATGTGTAAATATTGCATTTTAAGTAAACCACGCCACAATTTTCTCATAAAGTTTTGTACTTTGCACAGTACTGATGGGCATTATTTCCTCGATGGCCTATAAGTAATTATACAATACATGTTTTGCATTCATGACTAAATACGTAACATCACTGCCATTTCCATTCGTACAGGAATTAACTTTTAATTTACTTTAATTTGGGGTATAATTTTAAATTACTGTAGAGTACATTGTAGGATTAAGGATTTGAAAGCTGACTTCAAATAAATCTATGCAATTCTAGGAATAGGCTGAAAACATGTCCTGTGAGGTAACTGGTTTAAAGAACATGAGGAATAATTTCGATGATTAAAAACTTAAAACTAAGAATACAAGTTGATGCAAATATTGGCTCACATTATTCTATGTGATAACATTAATGTGTACATTAAATGTGCAATTAGAAAAAGAGCTCGAAGACTGCAAGAATGTATCAAATAAACATATATTGCAAACAAATGAAGTTTTAATTTAATTATTGTCTACTTGTTTTAGCACTACTATTTCCGAATAGAAGCTGTCCCTGTTGTCTAAACCCAAATATACACCATCAGATATATTCGTGTCAGATCTGTTATGTTTATTTTGACCACTGCATGGTTCTGACACTCTTTTAGAATCACATGGCTGATGCAAAAAGGATTCATGGGTATTGCTTGTTACTGTAGCTGATTTGGACCAGTGCACAATCAAAGGACAATTCCGGCATTAAACTAGCATCTAATATTTTATTTGTCATGGTATGTAGTATTCTGTTGTGCAGGATGGTATCGCTCACTGTCTGCATTTTAACAGTATTCATGATTTTTTCACCCATCAAAGTAGTGAAAGCTAAGTGTAGTTGTTTCCCATTCCCATTCCCATGGAAATTCCCATTCCCAGTGGTTGAATACGTATTGGCATATTGCATGCTGGGCAATACCCAGCATGCAATATGCCAATACATATTCAACCACTGGCAATCCCTATCGATAAACCAGTCTCTGAATGAGATACAGCACTCTGAATTCTCCCTCTGACATGCATCCCTGGAAATAAATCACAGCAGTATTGTGATAATATTGTGATCGCCTGGAATAAATTTTTACACTTTAGTGATTTTTAAATGCAAGCCAGAATGTGCTTTCTAAAATGTCACCTTGTGCAGATTATACTATCAAACCAGACACCTTTATCAGTCAACAGAAGATTTGCTTCTACTGTGCTTTGGGGCAATAATTCTGGTCCAAGTTGCTCCGTCTGTGCAGTGTACATTTCATCGCAGCTAAGAAGCTAACTATTAGTAAAATTGGCATGCTAACTAAGAATTTAACATGCTTAGCTTGAGGTCATTCCTACTGTATGTTCCCAGGGTCCTATATAGCACATATTGGGAATGTTGAAAAAGATGTTCCCCAAGCTCTGTATTCGCTTAATATATGAGGTGCAATGGCAGGGGGTTAGGGGTAGGGTTGGGGTTGGCAGCTAGGGTTAGGTTTAGGTTTAGAACACTTGAGCATGCTAGTTAACTAACATGCCTGATTTACATTGCTTTAACAAACCTACATAGTTCTACATATAATGGAACTATGTTTGACATGTTTAGCTATCTAACTTTGTTTGGCTTAAGAAAAGAAGCTATAGCATTTGGCTGGGCAGTGGCTTGGCTTTCAGTGTAACACCAAACAAATCCATCAAACAATGTAGCATCAAAGAAGATGCTAAAGAAAAGGTTCATTCTTTCTGAATATAGTCCAAAACAGAGAGCAGAGAAGCTCCATCCCAGGAACAAAAGGAGTCGAACTGAGGTAGGAGAACTAGTTAGTAAATTCTTGTCTTCACCCATGTGACTACTAGTATGATGGCTAGTAAGATCATTAACACAAGGTAAATAATCATGTAACATTGTTCACTAATAGTTTGGTAGCTAATTGTGTTGTTGCTAACATCAGATATTTGGCTCCCAGTAATTTTTTTAATGCTTTCCTCCTGTTGCTCTTCTCTGGTGCAGTTCTTCTTCTGTATATTCTGGCTTGAACATACAAAGCAAAGTGATTGCTTATCAGCTATAGCCAGCTAGTTATCTTGTTTACATGAATACAATTATCTATTAAGCGCCTCCCTATCCTTTCCCCATTTTCCCATCCCTCCAACACACATATCCACCATAACCATTGTAGTGATGTAATCAGAATTGTAACCAGGAAATCTCACTACACAGCCTGCTGCGTCATCACTGTCAGACACAAGTAGGCATGTTTACAAGAGATGTATTGAAGGTTGCATCTTTGATTTTGGCTGGATTGTCCCTTTAAGGCAGTAAAGACAGATTTTTATGAGTTGTTAATCTGTGATCAATATTTTGTATTTCTCTCCCACAGACCCAGCAGTGGCCAGTTGCGTTCAACGCCCTGTTGATCTTGTGTTCTTGGTGGATGGTTCTGAACGCATGGGCATAGAAGGCTTTCAGAGAGTCCGTGAGTTTGTGGAGAAAGTGGCTGACCGCCTGATCTTGGCTCAAAGTTTCAAGGACAAAAATAATGCCCGTGTGGCTCTGTTACAGTATGGCATGGAAAACCATCAGGACTTGGTCTTCAGACTTTCACACAATTTCACCGTTATCTCTGATGGCCTTGCAAGCATGAAGTACATGGATTCATCTTCCAACGTGGGCAGTGCCATTATCTACGCCATCAACAACATCCTGCAGAGCGGAAACACCCGCTTGACTCGGGGCAACACTGAAATCTCCTTTGTCTTTATCACTGATGGAATCACCGACAAGAAGAATCTGGAGGAAGGCATAAGCTCCATGCGTCGGGTAGAGGGTGTGCCCACTGTCATCGCCATGGGCAAGGATGAAGCTGTTGACAAGGAAGTGCTGACAAAGCTCACTCTGGGAGACCAGACAGCTATTTTCAGGGGAAAGGATTACTCCCAACTGTCCAAACCCAGCTTCTTTGAACGGTTCATTCGGTGGGTCTGCTGAAGCAGATGGGGTGTCTTAAGTTCAAACTAATGTAAGGGGGGAATTGATGTGTTACTGGAGTCAGCTTGGTCATTAGGGTTATTATCTGAATTTGTAGTATGTATCTTTCATGTATGGTCTTCAATGAGATTTTTTTTTTTTTTAAACTGAATGGTCTTCAGGTTCAATAGAAAACTATTTGTGGGTTGTACCCTCTTTATCATACCAATGGATTTGGGAGAAGGGAACAAGAAGACACTACAGTAAAGTTCAATGACAAACATGTAAACAAAATTCCTGACTGAATGTTGAAACTACAAGCTATTGTAGATTTCTTTTGGTACATTTCTGTATTTTTAACCAAATTACCTGAATGTTTTGCATACACACTAAGGTGCTAAACTCGAGCAAGACTGGAGTTTTTCCTGTATATCCAGGCAAGACGTTTCCATGAGATATTTCATATCAGTCAAAAACATTCAGGGTTTAATGACGACATTTTGACAAATACTCATTTTATCTCACTGTCAGTCTTAGTCAGGTTTAATGATGCAAATCTACAAGTGCCAGGTTTATCATCATAGTTTTACTTCATACAGGGAACCAATCACACAGCAGCTTCTTCTATGAGTCATGGACAAAAAAAAGTAATCTGTAATTCATCAAAGTGCACTCCTGCTTGGATACATGCTTAAGAGATGCCAATGCATTTCAAGTTAAACTTTCATATTAAATGATTATTAAAGGTATGTTCATGTACTTAGTTATAAACAACAGAATGACCACAATTGATAAGTTGTTTTCAAGTTGTTTTTTTACAGACACTAATTAGATGTTGTCACGAAATTTTCTAATTCCATGAAGATTAATTCAATAATTTTACATTCTGTAGACACTTGAAGGATGAAACCCATTACATTTTGTCAACTTCAGTGTTAGTACAATAAATCAGGTTGTGGTAAACTGAAGTGATGTTGCTGTGGTTGTTTTTATTATCATCAACATACAGTACAATTATGAGCTCGTGTTGTTGATTTTTTTAAATAGAATAAATTTGGGGGCACTTTATTCTGCATGATTGTTCAGATCACATACAATCACACACTCATTCACAACTAGGGGCAATTGATCTTGGCAAATGCACGCAATTTAATTTAACTCATGCTAACACAGAAAAGGGCACAGCCTGAAGTAATGATAGTCTTAACTCACAACTTATTTAATTAAGTACTGAATTTAATACTGCCAAGCTGCTTTTGTTGCTTTCTTTAATACTTTTGAGAAAATGGGTAGTCTAGAAATTGCTTACTTATGATCATTCTAAACTATATAAGTGCACATGGTATGTTACAGTAAATAATCATCGATACACAAGCATCAAAAATGGTCAAGCACCCATAACCAACAAATAAAATCTCCTGTTTTGGAGTTTTATTGTTCAATAAAGCTTTATTCTTTAGAAAATGCAACACTTTGTGATTATTTTCCATCATCGTGTGACTTTTATTGAGAACATGATGCACTATGTAGCTAATTTTAGTGAAATTTCAATGTCATATATTCCAGGCAGAAGGCTACCTTTAATTTCGTTAACTTCGCCTTAGTATGAGCTTAAAGATAACATTAGACTGTCAACGCAACTTACTTTGTGTTAAGCATGATAAGTCAGTGGGAGTAATGGCTTTCACCTCCATCTACCAAAATAATAAATGACGTTTCAAAAGAATGTTCATTGTTTCTATGGACTCAGGTGATTAAAGTGGAGAATGTTAACACTAAGAGGAAAATGGTTATGGAAGCAAACACATAGAAAGCAATGTAGTTGAGACTGAAGATTTGGCAGCAAGGTGCATTGATACACAAATGTAGTAGAGACAGAGAGACTGGTGAAGAGAAAGCAGTTCTGTATGTAAACCAGAGCTCTTCAGTGGACTTATCCAACAGATCTTAAAAAATAATGGACAGGGCAATGATTACACTAAACTCTATCAGACATTAAACTAACTCTATCGTTATCTAGACACAAGTCTGCCTTCCCGATGCCAAATTTAATAAATAAAATATGAGGAAAAAAATAAACAGGAAGCAATTTATTAACCTTGAAGAGTGATAAAGCCACAGAACACTATGAAAGTACAAAATTAACTACACTTGACAAATAAAAGGTAAGAGAGCAAAAAGAAAACTTTGCTCACACCATCACTAATGAAACCAAGAAGGAAAAAAATACTCATTTCATCTGAAAAATTGAAAAAAAAAAAACATTAGACACCCACTTACAAGGTTTCTCTACAACTTGATTATTCTGTTCATAAATAAAGGAAAAATTGTTTTGAAAAAATATATACAGAAAGTATTAAATTAATAGCATTATTATTATTATTATTATTATTATTATTATTATTATATAAATATTATATATACATCCTTTAATTTTTGAGATCTGCATCAGACTGTTTGCTGTTAATAAATGTTTTAAAGTGGATTATTGTGGAAACAAGAGTAACAGCTCCACCAAGGGTTGTAGTAAAAATACACAGCTTAGTATAACAATGCAAGGGTGGGGCTGATTCTCTCTAGCCCAGAGGTGTAGATTCATGCAGCACATCAGCAACAGTTGTATTTGATGATTATACAGAGTGAAAGACACCCCGTAGATTTTGTGTGCATTTGGGTTTGTATTTTTCAGCCCATTTCGTTGATGCATCCATAACACCTTATTAGCAGTGGGAGAGAAGATGCATTTGAAATACCGTTATGAGTATAAGGAACACAAATAATTAACAGTTATTCCACGAAATCAAGTCATACATGAGCTGATAGCCGACGAGGCATGTAGCGCCGAGTCAGCTATAAATCATGTACGATGAGATTGAGTGGAATAACTGTTTTATTCTATCCACATTCACTGGATTTTGAGAAACAGAGCATTTTTATTTTTATTTTGTTGTAAATTTGATAAATAACTTTATCCAAAATGTCCGTCAAAATTATTTCCACTTAGAATGTAAACAAACCGGCGAAATGACAGGAGTAATTTTTGGAAAATGTTATAATAATAATTCTTGAAAAATAAAAAAAGATATGTTCTTACCATCAAATACTTTCATTCCATATTTTATTGCCTTTTTTTGTATTTTGGGGGGGTTTGTTTTCGAGTAGAGTTTTTACTGTCAGTAAAGGCATTGAGAACGCTCTATCACCAGCTTATTGAACTCAGCTGTTGCTCATTCACAACTCAGCCACGCTACTTAAGTCTTACTCTCACTCCCCCTCATTGCAAAGTACTGTTCTGTGTTTTCCAGTCCATACCAAGCCTTTCTGTCTCTGCCTGACTCTAGTTATTCTGACCCTCGCTATCTCTTTTTGTTTACGCTTCTTGTCTCTTCCATATTGCCCTGCTTGCCGATCAACTGACCGACCGACCCTTGCCTGCCTTCTGACCACGCTTCTCATTTTGTGATTTGGCTTCATTACAAGTTTGCTCCCCGCTCTCCCCTGCACATACATCTGTAAGTGCCTGCACTCGGACACTCACAGTACATGAGCTGATAACCTAGTAGTAGAGTAGCCAATCAGAGCACACGATTGCTCATATCCAGTGAATGTGGATAGAATAAGGTGGATTATTTAATCGATTGAGCACCCTTTTTTTCCACAGACTGTCTTTGGAGGACAAAGTGAAAGGATAAAGACTAAGTACACAACATCCAGTAATAGTACAAATTACTCAAAAAAAAACAGAAACAATGTAAGTTTACTCACTCACTCATTCACACACTCATGCACACTCACTCACTTATTCACTCACTCACTCATTCACACAATCATTAATTCACTTATTCATACACTCACTCACTCATTCACTCACTCACTCACTCACTCACTCACTCATTCACTCACTCACTCATTCACACAATCATTCACTCACTTATTCATTCACTCACTCATTCACACAATCATTCACTCACTTATTCATTCACTCATTCACTCACTCACTCATTCACACAACCATTCACTCACTTATTCATTCACTCACTCACTCATTCACACAATCATTCACTCACTTATTCATACACTCACTCACTCATTCAATCATTCATTCTCTCAATCACTCACTCACTCCATCATCCACACACATTCACTCACTCATTCATGCACTCACTCATTCACCCACTCACTGACTTGCAGTAATCACTTTAACCTGGTCAGGGTCACGATGGATCTGTAGCCTATCACTGGAACACTGGGCATAATGCAGGAACACATCCTGGATGCCCATATGGAAAAGAAATAGAAGAAACTTATAAAGAATATATAACTTTCCATCACCTTCAGTTTATGTTTCATGTATTGTGCATCATATAAGGAATATGATTTACTCCTGAA
>JAPFFA010000007.1:49414403-49424700 GCA_026153275.1 Sciades herzbergii | reverse complement strand
CAGCAGAACTTGAAAAATGTGACAAATAATATCTTGAAACTTGGTATATAGTTGGCATATAGGGCGGGGGATATAGACAACTCTATCTTCTTGTTACGGTTACCACCATGTACAAACATTGCTGCACAGGACTTGAAAATGTGTACTTAACACACGTCACATCCATTTCAACAGTTTTTCACTTTGCATCCCTTACTCTGGACTATAAGAAAGTGGGTCAGCTTTAGAAATACACAACTGTAATATGCCGTTTTCTGTCCACAGTAACATGCCCAGTATATGACCTGTAGCTCTGAAATTCTGCGCAGTTCGTTTTCATTTCAAAAGGTCATTTTTGGTATCGGAGAAACACAAAAATCTGAGGTTTAATTTCTGGACTATTGTGGACCTGTTTCCCCTGATTGTGAAACACCCCGTATAGAGAACGTTTATTCCACGAAATCGAGTCGTACATGAGCTGATAGCCGATGAGGTGTGTAGCACCGAGTTGGCTATAATCCATGTACGACGAGATTGAGTGGAATAACTGTTTTATTATATCCACATTCACTGGATTTTGAGAAACGGAGCATTTTTATTTTTTGCAAAGTTGGTAAATAAAATCTGTGTACAAAATGTCCGACAAAATCATTTCCACTTCGAATGTAAACAAATCGGCGAAATGACTGTCGCAATTTGTGAAAAATGCTAATAATAATTATTCAAAAATAAAGCAAGATGTTCTTACCATCAAATACTTTCATTCCATATTTTGTTGCTTCTTTTTTAAAAATATTTTTGTGTGTTTGTTTTTGAGTAGAGTTTTTATTTCATCCTTGGTTGGTTCAGCAGCAGGCGCCGCCATTTTGTTTTTCTCTACTCACTGTATATGAGCTGATATCCTAATCAAGGTGCCAATCAGAGCGCATGATTGCTCATATCCAGTGAGTGTGGATAGAATAATAGTGATCACGCTTTTTTGTTTGTTACATCTTTTTTTTTTTTTTTTTTTAAACCAGGAGTGTGTATGCATGCACACACACACACACACACACACACACACACACACACACATCTGTCTAAATTAAATTTTTTTTCCCCTTTTCTGTTTAGATCTAAAGTGCACTCCAATTATTCTGCCCTAATGCATCTAGGAGGCTTTTCACATGAATCCAAATTGTGAAATATTGTGCCAAGGCATCCTGACTCCCTCTACAGCTCGTGCTTTACTCAAAACAATACAAGGAAATCCTTTTCCAGCCAGTCATGATCTTCAAGATTATTTTCTCATTGGATTACAACAGGAAGTGCAGCTTGGTTTACTTCACTGTATTGTCTGCTGCATTTCCATTATAATACTGATTTTAATAAGAATTTTGAAGTGTAATGCAGACAGTGAGCACTAGGTGGCACTTTAAAACCGTGTAGCGGACAGTGAGGGGGTCGAGACTTCATTTCTATTGAGGGGAACATTTTGATCCAGCTTTCATAACCACATCATTTCAGCACTGGTACATCTTCACCAAACGCCATCCTTAATTCTGCTCTCCGTGTGAGGCGGACGCACCGCATGCTGCTTTTGTCAGAATGCGATATAATGTTTGTATGTGGTGTTTGTTTTGTAGTTCAGAAGGCCACATAACACAGAGTCATTGTCTTTTTCCTGATTTCAAAAACCCTCCTTTAATTAAAGTAATGAATGGCAAAAGGGTAACAGTGAAGAAAAACGCTACTTGAACTGTTATTACGGCATGTTTTAATATTATTTTGCGTTCTCCTTTTGACTTGCGGGATTCAAATGGCACGGAGAGTCTTGGCTTGTTATACTTGTCATTTATTGTGTGTGTGCGCGTGTTTATGGCTACATGCATTACACTGTGCAATGTTTCTTGAGGAAAATTGTTTGGATGACCGAGCGAAGCTGTCTGTATTTATTAGACCTGCTTTATGAGCTGTAATGGGAATCTGATGTGCAGTGGCTGCCAGGTAAATCAGCCTTGTTGAGCACAGTTGTTTAACTCCTTCCCAATATGTTAAACCTTCAAGGACCTTTGACAAAGCTCAAAAGAGCCGATTTGGATGAGTCAAGCCACTCGGTTTAGCCGATTAGGTGCAGGTACAAGAGTGAGCGTTTTGAATTTGTTGGCTGACATTTTAAAGCTACTCTTCAGAATGCATAGTCCATGTGTAAATGGACCACATCCCTATCTGGCTGGAGTACGAGGTGGAGATGATGCAATGGGACAAAAGAGCACAAGAGATGGAGAGAAATGGATTGAGTGCAGCCCACAGTCTGGTGCCGACAGGGGAACATAACACAGCAAGGGTCAACCAAACGGGAGGCATTAACACCAATTATGGTGGCAGATTGATTCCTCGTTTATGGACAAGCAAGGAGTTGTTCAGGTGGAAGAAAAATTGAATGCGGACCTCAGAAGGGGGGGGGGAACTATTTACACCCAGCTTTTATTACTGGCCTTGGACATCTGGAGCAGAAACAGCTGGGCGAGTCTGCCGAGAGATCTCATTCTCTCCTTATTTCAACACCACCTCTCGACTTTGTGTGCTGAAATTTATGAATTATCCATCATCAGTTCAGGTGCCTTGAACTCTGCAGTGGATTAAACTTGGAAACGTTTCACTTTTTTTTTGCCCTCAGGTCTAGAGCCTGTTTGTTTGCAGGCTGAGCAGAGAGCAAACAAACCAAGGAGATGAGCAAAGCAAAGGAACGGAGCAGGGATGAAACCTGCTTTTAGAGGAGGAGCGCACGCGTTTGGGCACATCGAGGTGAGGGGTCGAAACAGAAGCTGTTCTTTGCTCATTGGTAGGCAATGCGACAGCATGGTGCTTATTGAACAGAACCAATTCGGGAGAAGCAATTACAGGAGCTGCCAGCAATACCCATGGTTTATCACAACATGTCTGACCGGCCTAATGGCGCAGTTAACATTTGAGCACTCAACAAAATGAAAAGAACTGACTTTCCAAACAGCGCAAAACAAAACAATGCCAGAGAAACCGAGTGGAACTATCAAGGTCACTGCAATTATATCCAATTTTATTTATTTATTCCCCCCCCCCCTCCTCCTTTCCTATGTATGGCTGTAAAAGGTAATTTTCTTATTTAGCTCCTGTCACTCAGGATTCAAACGGACTACAGTCACAGTTCCTAAAGTGTGATGACTTGTTGCCCTGAACTTCCTGGTGTGAAGAAAAGCATTTCTAGGACAATACTGATCAACTATCCTGAGTCAGAATGCCTTAAATGCATCTTTTGCTGTATTTTTGATCAGTAAGATGGATTTGAATTGCTTGCATGCATGCATGATTGGGCAATAACATATTGCTGAGGCGTGTTTATATAAAAAAAACAAGAAAAAAAAAACCTCCTGAAGCACAACACAACACAATCCGTCTCTCTGACTAACACTGTAGTCTTCTTGGTTTATGTTGAACGCAGACAGCGCTATCATGGCTCTTCAACTTTGTTGATACCTGTCACTGTTTCAGATGGTTTCCATCTCTACAATATGCCCATTATACTAATTAAGCCTTAAACATTTTACTTTAAGGTTTTTGAGCAGTTTCGTACACCTGGCAAATTGAACATCTGTCCATCGCCAGCTGTTTTTCAATTCTGAAAACTAAAACAACACAGCAGTACTTTTAATCAACACAACATTTAACTTTGTTTGATGTACGCCGTGATTTGCTTGCGTTAGTTTTCAGATTTCTCACCGTTTGACCACCCTTAAAAAAAATATCTGAAGAGTTTGTGAAGAAAAATCTTGTGAGCGAAAATTGCCATGAGCTGCTGTGGCATCGCTGGCCATAAAGGCATAAGAGCTGTAACGAAAAAGCTTGTTATTCTTTCTCAGAACTGCTCCTGAGAACCGACTGAACTTTTATAGACTTTAAGGTCAGGAGGGGGACCTTTAGCTGTCCATGAAACAAGGGGGCAGGTAGATATGTGGAAGTTTTATTGTTGTCCGTTCAAAACAAATTGCACTTTGATCCACTGAGGTGAGGATGTGGCTCAGAAGAAGCGTTTTACAGAATCATCGGGAATCTGATGGATTATTGGGCGTCTATTTTGAAAGTGACAAAAGCTTATATGGCTCTTATTTATTTTTTTTATTTTTTTTTTTGGGGCGCACACCTGCTTCCTGAAGATTGTGTGAAACTTGTATAATTTCTAATGATGGGCTGGTGTGTAAATTTATTTATTTTTTTCCTCTATTTCTATTGCTCATGAAAATCAGGCGATTTGCCTGCAATCCAACGCTTTGCCTCTTTCAGCTGGTTTAAAAGCCCGTGCTCGACACAGCTTCACACTGCAACGTGTCGAAGCAATGCACTTCACACGTCTGATAGATAAACGCATTAAAACGAGCCTAAACGTCTGCTCATTTAATGTAGCAGTGAGCGGCGTATTAACTCGGACAAGGGTTTTAGGATGAGGCAGAACATCTCGCCGAAGCTGTTCTTACGCAGTTGTATCCAACTTGCAAATACGACAGGATTCATCTTCAGGGTCACAGTGGAACTTGAGGCTCTTGGTGTGAAGTGTAACACCCTGTATGATCACAGGGCACGACACGCACCGAGAGTAGCCGGTTTCTGTTCAGGTGTTCACAAACTTTTGGACATATTGTGTATGAACATTTTATTAGCTAACTCACTGTTCAGATTAGCCCCAGTTCTATACTTTGGTTGCCTGGAAACAAGGCTAAAAACTAGTAACTTGTGTCAGACAAGTTACAGAAGAACGTCAAAGGACAAACCGACATTAAGGTGTTTTGTAAGCTGTTGGACATCACTGAGCCACCAGAGCAGCTTTATTGCGCTTTGTTATTGACCCTGGAGCTGTAAATGAATTTCCGTTCCTGAAGACGAGCGCTCCAATGACATTGAAGCGACTCTCAAAGTGTTATATGTTTCTAGGACGGCGTTTCTCTTCCTGACTCCTGACCCTTAGCTTTCCTCATCCGTCACTGCTTTGATGCATGGATCGCTATGCAGCTCTGGACTTCGCCTCCATCAATGACCCCTAGCAGAGTCCGTAGAGGCGCTGCGTCAGCCCGGTCAATTCGTTAAGACGGACCGCATCACACTTAGGATGCAAAACTAGACCTTGGACTGGAGCCAGCTACACAAACAAGCAGGTAGAGAATGTATAAGAGATGAGTTGTGGCTGTAAGGGACACCTGTCATATCCCTTTACATGTTCTGTGTTCCTAAGATACCATAACTGTGTTCAGAAATGAACTGTGTAACCTCTCTGGCTTGTTTCTTCTTTGACATGTTTCTAATAAAGTAAAGATTTGTTACCTCCCCCCCCACATCCCACTTTATACCACTTGACTCAATTCTGGTGAAGCTGATAGGTTGTTTCAGACTTAGTCTGATTTCGATGACTCTGTTCCATTATACATTCACTCTTCTGTTTAACATGAACGTGATCAGCAGTCTAAATTGTTCTGTAAGAGAGTGACAACTAAAGCTGACTATCAAGGTCAGGGCTCGACATTAACGGTAGTCCGACTGTCCGAGACAACCAAATGTTTGATCCGGACAAGTCAAATCTGCATCTGCCTGTCTGACAGGACGAGTTGAATATTTGTTGAAAATCACTTTATTCAAGAGTTAAATCAATAAAGTTCCAACAAAATGAGTTCAATCCCCTCAGTGATCCGGCCGTGTTATTGTTTATGAAATTCCAGGGAAGCGCAGCACAGTACAGTGTGTAAAAGTAACCATGTTGTAATATCTAATTACTGATTTTATACCTCAATAAAATAAATGTGTTGAATCTTCATTTCGTTTGGAGATTCATTGGTTTTTGTATGGTTCACGTGAACCATCACAAATGTCGTTAAATATATGGCGGGATTTTTACGACCGTGCCGAACTCCCTTACTGTTGTTTTTTTTTTTTTTTCCATTCACAGCGCAATTCTGTCACCCTTATCATGTCCAACTTTTCTTTTCTTTCAGTTTCATTTCTTTAAATTAATTTATACTTGGTTTTACTGGATTAATCAAGCTTTAACTTTATTTCCTCCAGCTTTGAATGTGGGTGAGTCTAACTCTTAAAACTGCAGATCAGGTAATGGGTTAGAACACCACATGCACCATAATGGGGCTTTGGATAGTTGCTGTTTATTGTTGCAGTTAAAATTTGAGTTTTATTGAAAAATTATAACTTGTTAAAAGAATGATTATCATAACTGTATCTGCTTTTTGATCAACTTTGTTAAAAGGATCCTCCAGTGGATTTATTCTTAAACTTATTTTAAGTAAAAGTAGTCAAATTTTAAAAAAATTAAACTTTCATTTTTGGAGAACAAATAGCGTTCAAGAAAAATGAATTTTCTTTAAAATCTCAAATGGGCTTCCTGCGGTGGTGATGTCAGGTAGCGGTCGCTTGGAGCAACTCGGCTGTTTAGTCTGTTTTTACATCCTAATTTTGTTCGTTTTACAAGTATTTTACCAAATTTATCAGTTTTTAAATAAGTATGCCTCATTATGTAGCATGTAAATGCCCTGATGATGCTAAAAAGAAAGCACAAACTGGAGCTAGACTGCATTTCCACAGAGAAAATGCCAGGTGTGCTTACTCAGCTGGAACAGTGTCACCGACAGAAACTGGATCATAGATGAGACCTCGTGCGATAAATCTTTTCTTTACATGATCTACAGATTGTGTGTATCTTTTAGAGAATGTGTGTGCCTGTGCGCTTTAAAATGTCTGTTTAAAATGGCTCAACTCGCAGTGCGACATGACACTTTGTGCTCTAAAATCTTTTTTTTTTTTTTTTTACATGATCTATATGATGCTGAGTAGATTACCAGAGTGTGGTGAGATTTTAGTGTGGAGCATGCAGCGTGACATGACCCTAAGTTTTTCTCCTGAAACTCCATTTATTTTAATGGGGGGCGAGGAAATGAATGGAAGTAAATGGAGGGAAAAAGGGATGAGTGAAAAGATGAGTGCGTATCAGAACCAGTTGCATGTATGTGTCGGGGGAGTTGGCTTTTGAGGTATCACCGTGAAGTTTGGTGGGTTTCCGAGCAGGACGGTTCGATTCATGAACCCCATTCATTCTGTATGGGCGGGATGACGGGGAAAAACAGGAATGAGAGAACGGGTGTGTCTTTTTTACATAAAAGTTTGAGAATAAAGCTGCTGGAGGATCCCTTTAACCACTTTCCTTTCACTGAACTAATAAATATACAGTAGTAATAAGGTTATGGTCAGGACAAGTGAGAAACCTTGCTGCTTGTTTGACTGGACAAGTGGGTTTAAAAAGTTAACGTTGAGCCCTGCTAGATTGAACGATTAGTGGTAATGCTAGCAAATGATTTGAGGAGAAGCACAAGATGAGCACCTTGCTTTGTAAATAAATATGTAGATGCGGTCATAACGGTGCCACTGAGCTGCAGGGTAAGAGCGAAGTCGACTCGCACCATACAGAAATGGGCTTCTGGATGGTCTGAGTGAAGGAGTCCATTTATATTTAGCAAGTTCGGCATCAAGAAAAGGGTTAACTGGTTAACTCCGCCTCACTCTACGTTCTTGTAAATTCTACTTTCTGAGACAACCTTGTATTTAAAAAAAAAAAGTCTGTGTTTGATCTTTGGACCAGGCCAGGGTGATTGTATGATTTCAATATTGTGATAAATTATGCTCCAGTATGCTTTACTGAAATAATAAGGATATTATTATGTTTTAACTTGCACTAGTTTTCTGTGCTTTAGACGAACACTTGTTTATACTTTGGGAAATCGAATCGTCCATGTTCCTGAGGAAATAGTGTGAGCAGGTACAAACCAAAAACACAGATGGGATTGGTCAGAATTCCTCATGAGCAGGCAGGAGCTGGGTTATCAAAACGCCGCACACAGTTGTCAACTGTTAAATATGGAAGAGAGGTGTTTCTGTTCTCTTAGATGTAGCGGCTGTCAGCCAGTCAGGGATGGTGAGCTGAAATAAGGATGAGCACAGAGTCGTACACAGCTCACAGTGATGGTGAACCACAGAGGCGGAGGTTTCCAGAGAAGTGCACCCTGAATCATCAAAACTGACTATATTTGTCATAGTGCTCGTGCTAATTCTGTATTTTTTAATTTTTTTTTTGCCGTTCCTGTGAGGAGGTTTGTTTGCTGCGAGACCTTTTTATTCACTGCTGAACGAGTCACCTGGCCACTTTTTCATAGATTTTTCAGTTCAGCTGTATAATTTAGGTAATTTCAAACCTTATTTTGAACATTTTTACATGTTGTGCTAAACAGTAATTGGAGTTAAATTGTGAATGAATGAAATGTAATGTTTAATTAGCACTAATTTGATTTAGGCGTCATAAGATACTGCTTTTGCAGCAATTGATTTGCTTTGCTGTGTACTTTGGGATTTTGTGACCGCTTTGATTTGAGATGCCAAAAAAAAAAAAGCCCCACCGATGGAATGATGGGTATTTACTGAAGGTTAGCTAAGGGGCCCAACACTGTAGCCTGCGTTCTGTAAATCATGTGGTTAATTAAAGTGATTAGAGAGGGTGGATGAGGCTTGAGCTGAATGATGGCGTTTAAGAATCACTGACCCTTTGGCTTGATCTCACTGATTTGCAAATAGTTCCTATATAATGTAATTAATATCCAAAAGATTTCAGGATAAACATGAGCTAGAAAGGTGTATTTTCAAATGAGTTGTTGAGCTTTATATTATCATTGATGGCTCGAGGGATTTCCACAAGCGCTCTCAAGCATAGTAAGATTGAAAATGCTTTTATATTTTAAGAGACATTCTCGCTTGAAATGTTTGTCTAACTTAATCAGGGAAATGGAAATCGATGCATTTTATTTACTCTACCGTGGACCTGCACGATATGAGGACAATCTGCGATGTGCAATAACGGTGTCCAATATTGTGATGACAAAATGACTCGTGATAAATAAACAAATATTGAAGTGTGTGTATTAGCTCTACGGTTCCTGTGTCTTTCTGCTTTCATAGGTACGCTGCTAGCATAGATCTGGACATTGATTAGCCACTGAGTAAATAAATTTATTTCTAACATGCTTTTATTGAACAAGTTCTACAGGCATACCTAGCCAATTAAACAGAGCATTAATTTCTCGTTATTTAAATTAAGGGTTAATGTCACCTGCTCACTTGAAGAAAATATTTTCTTCGAAATTCAACAAAAACATCTCTTGGGATATATGTATATATAAAATGGCAATTTAAAGTAACTGTTTCCAATTACAGTCATCAAATTTACCCAACATGGTGCAAATATCTTGAACTGATTTTTAAAACTCTCTGCTGCTGTTTGTAAGAATAATAGACTGTTTCACAGTGCATTTGCTTTTATGTGTACTTCCTACTGTCAAAAAGTTATTGAATTTTAATAGTTACTTTGCAAAAAAAGATAAAATGAAGAAGAGTTATAACCGTTTAGGCAGTAGTTGGCGTGTAAGGATAAATCGTGATATACATTTATGGCAATTCAACTCGGTGAATTAAAAAAAATTTATTGCACAGTAATATACATTAGAGCAGTGTTTTTCAACCACCGGGCCATGGCGAAACGCCGTCTAGTGGGCTGCAAATCCTCCTCCTCTCTCCCTCCCCAAGTTGAAGCTAATTTTACTCATAGTAGGGTACAATTGCTGGGTCGCATCCAATGTCACATCTGCCTCATTAAGCTATGGTCACGCTATAGCTCGCAGTGCTTTGCGATGGGTTATTGACGACATTGAGGCGTTTTGATGGTGATGTACACGTGAGCTAAAAGTTGTGGTCACACAGCAGGTGAACACTTGACTGTCACGCCTTCTGGCACAGCTCGTGCGGCCATGCTCACTCTTGGGACCCATTCGCTAATGGAAACACCTGATACTGATTTTGAGTGCAATCAGCACGTGTCGATACAGATGCTGTTTTCAGAGGCTTTGCGAAGTATTATCACGGTCACGTTTGTTTCGAGCCATGTTTATGACCCTGTTTAAATACTCTGCTTTATGATTCTGATTTGCTTTCGTTTGTGTTTTTTATAAATGCCACGCCTGCTAATAAACACTCTTCCTGCACTTAGATCCGTCTACCACCGTCTATCTTGTAGTGTCCTGATCCCCAGGTCTTATAAAAAGTTGTTCTCCTTCATGCTCTTCTAGGTTTTCGTCTGTGTAGAACAATGTCTGCAGCACCACGTAGTTTGAGATGTCGGGGAACTCATGGGAAAAATCCTTCTTTGTTAGCGTGTAAGGATCTAATCCCATTGAGTGGTTTCTATATCCACTTCTTTTGAGTGTAC
>JAPFFA010000007.1:49255973-49268885 GCA_026153275.1 Sciades herzbergii | reverse complement strand
GATGGTATGAGGGTGCATTAGTGCACATGACATGGGGAGCTTGTACATCTGGGAAGGCATCATTAATGCTGAATGATGTACAGTATACACATTTCAGCGCAATATGCTGCCATCCAGACGAAATCTTTTTCAGGGAAGGCCTTCATTCTTTCAGCAAGACAATGCCAGACCGCTTTCTGCACATATTAAAACTGCATGGTTATGTAGTAAAAGAGTCTGGGTGCTAAACTGGCCTGCCTGCAGTCCAGACCTGTCTCCCATTTAAAATATTTGGCGCTTTATGAAGCGCAAAATATGACAAAGGAGACCCTGAATTGTTGAGCAACTGAAACTGTATCTCAGGCAAGAATGGGACAACATTTCTCTTTCAAAACTACAGCAGCTGGTCTCCTCAGTTCCCAAATGTTTACAGAGTGTTGGTAAAAGTAGAGGTGATGCAACACCTTGGTAAACATGCCCCTGTCCCAACTTTTTTGAAATGTGTTGCTGACATGAAATTCAAAATGAGCATACATTTTTCAAAAAACAATAAAATTTATCAGTTTCAACATTTGATATGTTGTCTTTGTACTATTTTCAATGAAATATAGGATTTCCATGATTTGCAAATTCTTGCATTCTGTTTTAATTTACAGTTTATATAGCGTCCCAACTTTTTTGGATTTGGGGTTGTAACTTGGTAGAAGGTGAGTGATGATTGCAGCGAAATCACACACAAATAACGTGCTGTAACGAGAGAGTTTTTCAATTTTTATTTATTATTATTATTATTATTATTATTATTATTAGTTTTTCACACATGGCCTGGATCGATTCTGGACTTGTCTGGGATTAGAGAACTGATTTGTTATTATTCATGAATTTATGTTCAGTAACCGCTTTATCCCAGTTAATTTTGAGTTAATTATCCCCCCCTTTGTGATTTTCAATTTGAAAGTATTATCATCATGTAATAACCTGTAAGAGACTGGGAAATATCCTCAACGGGGCTGGAGCTCATACCTGTCACTGCTGTTGTGCGCGAGTTTGAAATCCAATCAGTCCTGTAGGAGGAGTAGCGGTTTTCGTGAAATTGCGTACGGCCCCTGTGTAACCGCGTCCATGGCAGGTGGTGCCACCTGGTGAGCGATTCTTATTGGGATATGTCTTTAGAGTCTTCTGGGTGTGTTTCAGTGAAAACGTCCCAGCAGCTTGCGAAGAGTAGCGTTTTTAATGTGACGAGATGCCCGTAAAATCTTAAATGCAACAGGTGGCGCCACCATCTCGACAGCTTTGACGCACGCCCACCTGAGGACCATTTTGTATTTGAGTTTGATCGAAATCCCATCAATCTTGTAGGAGTAGCAGCAATTTTTGAAAATTGTGGCCAGGCCGGATGAGATGAAAAATGAGCATTTTCACCATTTATGATTCAGGAGAGTGCAGGAGTGTCGGCCAATATTAATGTAACATAATAAATATTACTGTTGAATGAGAACTTTTTCTTCTCACACCATTTCTGATTTCCGTCTCCAAACCCTAGTCAAGGGAGCCTCTGCTCGCAAAGATCTCCTGTACCGGAGTGTGATATTTTTTTTTGGGGGGGGGGATTGATCCAAACAGGGTCGAGGTCAAATCTCTACAGGAGTATTTATTTATTTTCACCTCTTCAATATCCATCTTCCTGTTTTGGAGTATATTTAAGGGTATCTGAGGCAGACGAGTTAGTAAGCCAGGCAGACGCATCCCTCCTGACACCACTGGTGTCGAGTCCTACTTATTTTGTCCCTAAATCTAATCCTTCACCCTTTTCTGAGAGGATCGATCTGCTCTTTAGAAGCTCCAGTTCTGTGAGCTGCTGTGGCTGTGGAGCAGAAGATGCTACTTCAGTGGTGCTGTTGTGGCATGGCCTGTCACTCTGAGTAGTGCTTACTGTCCCTGCAGGTTTTCCTCAGGGAGCAGCTGCCCATCTTCTGCCCCCAGGGGGTCCAAGCCTGCATCCACATGCTGCCTTTCACACCCCGTCGAACTCACGCGCGCACACACTCCCTCACACTCCTTATTTTTTTTTTTTTTAAATTTATTTCTCTTTCCTACACACTCTTGGTGCCTGAAGAAATTGAACAGGAAGGGAGAACAAGTGCATTAAACTGAAATGGAAAAAAAACTTTATATACACAGTACCAGTCAAAAGTTTGTACACCCCTACTTATTCAGAGGTTTTTCTCCATTTTGACTGTTTTCTACAGTACTGAAGGCATCAAAACTATCAACTAACGTATGGAATCATGCGGTAAACAAAATCTTTCATATTTTAGATTCTTCAACGTATCCACTGTTTACCTTGATGACGCTTTACACACTATTGGCATTATCTTAACCAGCTTCATGTGGTAGTCCCCTGGAATGCTTTTCAGTTAACGGCTATGTCTCGTCAAAAGTTCACTAGTGCAGTTTCTTGCCTCCTTAATGCGTAAATAGTAAATAATACAGTAAATAGCCCTATTCCACACCATAGCTGTAGTAATCCATATGTCAAGAACCGCTCAGTTAAGACAAACGGCATTCATCATTACTTTAAGACATGAAGCGTCTTTTAATTAATAAAAATAAAGAAACCCCACTGAATTCAAAGGGTGTCCAAACTTTTGACTGATACTGTGTTTTATGTCAGTCCATTGCTCTGCATTATGAAATTGGTTTTTGTTTTTACGGCTTCCATCAGCTGAAATTGGCGTTAATACTGATGCGTATGGAAGACTCATTTGTGTTATTTTACATGAATATTCAGCATGTTTGCTGACAGTAACAATCTCGGTGACATCATAAATAATGACGTTAAAGACTACAGTATGGCCGAATTCTCCAATCAAAGGGCATGCATTAATTTCCTTTAACAGCAGCTCTGACTGTGGTTCCAGCTGTAACGTAAATGATATTGCTAGTACATTATCGTTCCCTTAGTAACATCGTATACTTGCATGGCAGACAGTCAATATAAGATATAGCTAATAATGTGTATCTTTTCAAGTGTTAACAAAGAGGAATGTAGACTGGGAGGCATTTTTAACATTTATAGAAGTCATCTCGAGTATCAGCGGTTTGTAATATCGAGTTTCCCGACACGGGAGAGTCTTCAGGACAGGGGAATTGGTGCTTTCATCACATGACCGTGTCTTTTTGGTCTTAAGTCTGGGGGAGAGAGAGAGAGACTGGTGAAAGAGGTGATGTTTATAGCTGCTGTGATAAGTAATGACAAAAACTAACTTGCTTCCAGGATGTTCTATAACATTTTAATGTTACTCTAAACCATTGAAAAGCTCACCATGTCATTTGTTAATAATGATTGCTGTAATATAAGTGGAACGATATACTACAAGGCCGTGAGTTGGCGTAGTGGTTAGCGTGTCTGCGTCTCAACCGGGAAATCGCGAGTTCTACTCGCAGTCGGATCATACCAAAGACCATCGTAAAATTGGTACCGACTGCCATCTGGCAAGGCACGCTGCAATACAGGTGCGAGTAGGGAAATCAAACTCTCGCGGTTACCAGAGGACCAGGCCCCCCCCACACTGTAACCCTAGCTGTATAGGCGAGAGGCCAAGGGCTATGGAAACGGAGATCGGCGCTGCACCCGTACGCCTCAAAGAGCTGGTTAGTACTGGGACAAGAGACTGCCTGGAAAGACCAGATTCTGGCGTGGAAGGGACTTTGAATACACTATAGACCGTGCCGTGATACGAAAGTGATGTGCATCCATCTCCTTGGTGATGATTACCACCGACACCATTGGTTTTTATCTGTTGTGCTTGCGTAGATGGCTGATGAGGCCTGTCTTAGCATGAAACCGTTTCCCAGAAGTTGGGCAAGTGTGAGGAGTTACTGTGGGGATGAGAGTACCGGCTGCACGCTCCTTACGTAGGCGTCACATTTCCTCTGCATCAGCTTTGCATTTCTCTTCGCTGTAAGCAGCTCCCAGACTAATTAGTCTGCTCTACGAAAATAATCTACAAGGGATGGATTATTTTTCTAATAGTATTTTTTACTCCTTATACTCCCCACCCCACCCTTTTTGTCTCTTGTTTACTTTTAATTTCACTTCAGTTTTATTTGTTTCGCACATTTGACAGTGTGACAAATCCAGGTATTGATTGAAGCTACATCACTAAGTTTGTGAACACCAGATAATCACACGCCTGTGTCCTTGTTGAACATCCCATTCCAGATTTAATTCCCCTTTCCTCTTCCGCAAAGGCTTTCCATTAGATTAGATGTGGGGGACTCGTGTTCACGCAGCTACAAGAGCATGAGTGAGATCACGCACTGATGTCAGGCGAGGAGGTCTGGGGTGCAGTCGGTGTTCCAGTTCATCCCAAAGGTGTTCAGCGGGGTCAAGGCTCTGGGCTGAGTTCTTCCAGTCTAACCTTGGAAAACCATGTCTTCATGGAGTTCGCTTTGTGCACAGGGGCGTTGCCATGCTGGAACAGGTTTCGGCCTCGGAGTTCCAGTGTAGTGTATGCTACAGCATACAAAGACGTTCCAGACAGTCATGTGCTTCCAACTTGGGGGAATAGCAGTTTGGAGAAGAACCACACGCAAGTGTGATGGTCAGGTGTCCACATACTTTTGACCACACAGTGTTTCAAGGGTTTCTGGTTGAGAGCACGTCATGCACGTTTTATTTTCTCTTTTCTCTTTTGTGTTTGAGTGTTTTGTCCGCCGGTTGTGGTGTAGTGCCGGATCCAGTTTCGGGTGTCTGTTCCCTCCAGGCGTGGGCGATGCTTGTGCTCCTCGCTATGGACTACAGCGAGCTCGTTGCTCTTTTAACATCGGGGTTGTCCAGCGCTCTGCATGGCAGTGTTTCTCTGCTCGCTTTGTGGGTCCATGGGGCGGTGCGGCGGCTGTTCAGGCGGTGTGGGACTTGTTTTCATGCGCCTTTTGGTGGGACTGTTACTGCTACACCATTGGCATGACATCCTGACCTTTATTTGGTGGAAAGTGACCTTGGGTATGAGAAAGGCGCTATATAAATTTAACATTATTATTATTATTAAGAGCGTTAAGAATAACCATGAGCGATACCAGGCTCAAAAGGGAACTCCTCGTCCTCTGGGTGACGCAGAATAATCATTATGCCTCCACAGCTGTACAGTCGAAGGTCAAACAATGCAGAGTGTTTTCAACAGATGTTCAGTATGATTAACGTACAAGTTTCTAACATAAAGGTGAGATTGCCTACTGACTGTTTTAGGGAGATGTACTGGTGCGGGACCAACACAGCAGGAGTAGAGCACAAGTGTCTGAGCTCATGTCTTTCTAATTCATTGACTACTTTCAACCCAAAATCCACGTGAGAAAGAGAATGGGTCACTTGGACCTTTTTGGTTTGTGCTTATGGTGTACTGAGATAAAGGGTCTCACCGTCTCTGTGAAACTTGAGCACACCAGCCCTGCCTCACCACATGGGCCAAGACATCAGTGCGCAAAGCATAATTGTATTACACGGTTGTGATAAATGGCACTGACAAACAGGTGGAAATTGTTTTTTTGATATTATATGAAACCTGACCTTCAGGTTTAAGGCTTCAGATTTGTTATTTTGTCAGAACATAATAGCATGTGTTGGGACAAACTCAATATGCTATGCAGGGAGAGTCGAAGCTCTGACTTTGTGACACCGCAGGAATACAAACCGTGAGTCTGTTTCTCCAGTTCCTTCCACCACCTTTCCGATTCATTATCTATGACAAGGGCTTTATTCAACCCTCCTCCTCCTCCTCCAAATTTCCAGACATTTCCACTGAGGCCTGAAGGTGAGACAGATATCTGATATCAGAGGTGACTTTGTTGTTCGCGTTTGTTTGTTTGATTCAGATGAACAAACAATATTAGATCATTAGATGGCCCAATCAGCGGTGCTTCTAACATTAATTGGTTTCCTATCAGATTAGTACGAGCCCGTCAGTTTTAAGTGCAGCTGTTGGCAAGCCGTCAGAGTCAGGTCTGCAATTACGGCGATGGAGCTCATTGACATAGACAAGAGTACTTGAGTTAAGAGGAGAGGAGAGGAGAGGAAGACAGACCAGTGAGAAATGGATGGACTTTTGGATACTTCAGAGATAAAATGACATGCTTAAAAAAAAAAAAAAAAAGTCAGGAAAGAACAAAGACGAAGAGGAGTGGTAATGTTGAGAGTTTGGGCCTTGGAGAGTTGAGTGAAAATGAGTATGAGTTGGTGGGCTATCAAACCGAGTTTTCCCGATTGAATAGAAGAGTGACTCTGCATGATGATATTCTTTCCCAAGAGCTGTATCAATTCCCTTGGCGGCCACTTGTAATTTATATCTGTTAATTGTCATTACTGCGTTCCAGCTTAACGATCAGACGAGATATGTTGAGGAAAAAATAACGTGCTAAGTGAAATCACAAAGCAAATCCTCCTGTACAGGAAAAGTGTCATTAGCGGTAGCTAGAATGGACTTTTTCCCCTTCCTAAAAAAAAAAAACCCTCTCAAATTAAGCGTAAAATCCGTTTAGTTTCCGCGGTTGTGATTGCGAAGTTGAGTGATTTTTGAGTGCGATTAAAACTTGTATAACTGACAGGGAGCTTGTCTTTGTACCATTCTCTATCAAACGGGTATTTTTTTTTTTTTTTTAAATGTATTTTCAGCTCCTGGTACAGAATAAAGTGTGAAAACAAGTGTGTTATTCAGGCATGATTTGTGCTGTGAGTCAGCTGCAGTTCACAGAAGTTCAGGAGAAAGTGATGGATTTGGTTGTGCTTGCTCGCGTGGCTAACATAATGCTGAGTGTCGAGCTCAAGCTGAGGAGCTAATTCCTTCTGGTGCTGCCTTATTCCGTGCACGGATACGCTTCATAACGCCTTTTATTCTGCTAAAAACGGATACATATTAGTTGTGTGTGTGTGTGTGTATACATCTCTGTGTAGCTTTCTGTCCCTGTTCGGATGGTTGCCTCACTGATGACTTTTTCAAAATGCAGATTTAAATGTCATCTACCTGTTTTCTCTCTTTTCTTTTTCAAAACCTGATCAGACTCCTTCCTTGTGACATCCCTTTTGTATCCAGTCGCGACTCTCTAAAAAAATTTCCCCACACCATCTTTGAACTCGCCCTAAATCATACTGCAGGTATGTATCTTCATTTCTCCTCTCAGGGCATGTGACTGCCCTGAAAACCCTTTGGCTGGGTAATCCGTGCTACCTTTCCCGATTGCTGCTCTAATCCATGGCCCTGATACCTCAGTAGAACTTCCAAGCTCCAGAGTGGTTTACCTTGTTGCCACTCTGGGATAACGATAGTGAAATAAGTTTTATAAAGTCATTTGCTTCTAGCAAACAGTATCTATGGAATAGCAATTCCATAATGTAGTTGACTTGAACTGGAATGTTGGACAGCAGTCAGTAGATTTAGCAACAGATCTAGCACAAGTACTGGTGTGTGTGTGTGTGTAGCGCATCGGTTGTAGTCGATGACGACAGTCGGCATCATCACGTTTAGTGGTCGCAAACTGCGCATTTGAAGGCACTTGAGGTTGGTGGCAGCACTGCCCACACGTACCTTGGGCTCGACACGCTTTTTCTCTGCCTTCTTGATGATCCATTGCTTGTTCCCTCTGCTGTTGTTTTTCAGCAGTAAGCCCTGTCTTTGGTCTTCTCTTCCCATGTATTTAAAGGGATGCTGCACCTCTTAAGGGACTGTTTTAGCACGTCCTTAAACCTCTTATACTGCCTGCCAGATGATCTCTTGCCTTGCACCAATTCGCCAAACAACATCGTCGTCTTTCTGGACTTATCGTCAGGCATCCGGACAAGGTGACTTAAGCTGTGCATGGATGATCCGTGCTTCAGTACTACACATGTCTGCACCCTGCAGAACTTCAGTGTCGGGGACTTTATCTTCCCATCTTCTGTGTATAATGTTCCTCAGACAGGTCAGGTGAAAGTGCTTCAGCATTTTCATGTGTTGGATGTTTCGCAGGCATACGATAGGGCTGAAATAATCACGGCCCAAGACGCACAGAGCTTCGTTTCTGTGGTAATGCCTCACTTCTCCCATAGGCTCTTGTGAAGCCTACTTAACGAGGAACTTGCTTTGCTGAGTCTCAGGTTGAGCTGGACGTCACGGGATAAAGTACTCCCGAGGTACATGAACTTCTCAACCGGTTTCAGTGCGTGCCCTTCGATGGTGATAACTGGGGGCAGATGGGGCTCACCGGGCTTTGGCTGGAACATCAGCTTGGTCTTTTCAAGGCTCATCTTGAGACCAAAACGTCTGCAAGAAGGAAGAACCTACAAGCGCAGTCATCAACAAACAAGAATTCTCTTGCTCAGGCCTCAAGAACTTTTGGTTTTGGCCTGCAGGCTGCAGAGATTGAACAACTTGACATCAGGTCTAAAATGATATTCCACAAAGATACCCGTATCCAGGTCTTTGAAAGCATCAACCAGCATGGCAGCAAAAAAGGTACTGAAGAGTCTGGGTTTAAGGACACAGCCTTACTTTAATGCCATTTGCGACAGAAGTCGTTGCAATCTTCCACTACACTCGCCGTCATTCTGGTGTGAAAGCGCTTTATCACAGAGACAAACTTTTTTTGGACATCCAACATTTGCCAGTAGTTTCCAAAGGCCTTCTCGACAAACCGTATCTCATTCCTTGAAAACATTGGCATTTTTCCTGCACCCGTCTTACAACAAAAATCACATCAGCAATACCTCCATTTCTTCAAAAGCCTACCTGCCTGAGAGCCAGTGCGACTTCAGAGATGTCCTGTGTGAAACATGTACAGGATAACTCCTTTAGAGCTACTTCGTTTCCTGTGAGCAGCCATGTTGATTTCGCTCCGTCAACTGGGCAGGAACTCAGAGTTGAGAAGAATACCCCAAGTTGACGAGAAGAATACCCCAAGTTGATGAAGTCCTTTGGTTTTTTTACTGGCTGCAGGTCATGGAGTACAAGATGATCCTGTAATAAAAGTTACATTACTAACCTCTGCTGCCCTTCCAAGCCTGTTTGTAATTTTATCATGCAGAACGCACAGAACAACATGGCCTTGCAGACCAGACCTCAGTGAAACAACGGTCTCTTTTGGCTTTCCTTTTCTTTTACTCATTTTGCAGCTAGTCTTTTTTTTTTTTTTTTTTCCCAGCTTATAATGACACTGATGTCCTGATGATGTAAGACATTTTATTGAATTTCAGAACCTTTCTAAGATCATCGAGCAACTTAATTTAGTTTTATTTTATATATCAGGATGTATAAAGGCAGTTTCCATCTTTTTTTTTTTTCCATTCCATCGTCTGTTATTAAATGTATGATTAATACGGTCGCATCACTAACCCATGATGTTTTTAGACTGATTTATCAAGCTATTAAAATTCCTAACCGTAACCTCCCTAAATGCTGCGACTCTTTGTGTATGCACACCATTGTGGCCTGAATCAGGTTCCTCAGGCTTCTCCCCCGGCTCGCCTAAAGCAGTCTTTCTCACTTCTCTGCCTTAGGGCTGTATGTGCACCTTTATACAAATTCATACTGTGCTTGCCAGTATTTTTTTATTTTATTTTTTTTTTCCCCCACATTATTTGTCATGGTAATGGGAAAGGAGTAGGACAAGCCATACTTTAATAAGCATGGGAAAAGACCATACTTCAGAGTTATTTCAATTAACCAGTGCTGTTCTCAAACATAATGGCTTACGGTAAACAGTCATGTCGTCATTTTGTTCAGCTGATACCTTTTGCTTTTTCATTCTAATCACTTAAAAAAAGAAAAAGAATGAATTTGTAATCGGCAAGCTTCATAAAGTCAGAAAGCATTTCAGAGTCCCTTCGTTATGCGGATTTAAGCAGCTCTGTCTCTCCTTGCCTTCTTGATTTTATTGATGTTGGACACGGCACTATCGATCCAGCCAAACTCGGATGGAGCTCATTAAAGAAGCTCCATGTTGATGGCTTCAGCCCAGGCTCGTTCAGCATGTGCATGTACGCTTGCGCTTTCTCATCAGCATCACGATGGATTATCCGATCATCTTTGTGGCTGCATGCTGAATAATAGTGAAGCTTAATCACCTTAGTAGTTTTGCTGATTAGTTGTGCAAGATAAATTGTTTAAAGCCTTTCCTTTTATTCAAGGATTTTTTTTTTTCTCCCCCCCCCCCCAGTGGAGGATATAACACTTGTCCTCACTCTTCCGTCTTTGAATCACGTCGTATGTTCACATACAAACGTAATGATGAATGTAGCATCATGCAGACGGTGGCGTAGACAAATGCCATTTCGAGCAGAGCCGCGTTGGTCTGTCCTGGGAAGAGGCTACTGCACATGAATACCAAACCCTCAATAGTGCTTTCGGTCATCTGTGTTTTTAGCTCTTCTTTTGCAGGTTATTTCTCGCTCAGAGTACTTGCATTGATGCAGAACCCTTTTCCATAGACTTCTAAATTGGCACCTCTCAAAAAAGCTTTATGCACAAAGAAAGAGCTGATTTCCAAGTGTGCACCCGGGGAGGTCTGACTTATTTGAATGTCTAATCTGGCCATTTCAGCCTAATTTGCCTGCAATTCAAATGGCTTATTGAGTTTCTGTTTGCTGCTGTCTCCTATATCAGAGATGTGCATTGGGGCTGGGATCCTGAACGACCCAACAATCCAAAAAAAAAAAGGGTGGGGGTGGAGAGGGGGGATGGTTGACGTTTACTCTGTTGCTAGTGAGAGTGAGTGGTCAGATATGAAGCTTGCAGGACAAAGAATGGCCATCTTGGTCACAGTCACGTTATCTTAAATTACTTATTTGTTAGTATTTTGAGAATAAAACCAAAAATATTGCACAGTTAAAAATGAAGGATGGACCTTTTTCGCTCTTCAATATTTACGAATCTAAAAATGTCAGTATTAGCATTTTAGATCTTCCGGTGAGAACTAGCAAGCGAGCTCTGGGCAGTGTTGTCGTCGAATCACGAAACCTCAAGTCCGAGTCCAGTCTCGAGTCCCCAGTGTTCAAATCCGAGTCATTAAAGAAAATTTCGAATCGAGTTCGAGAACAAGACTCCATCCGCACCATTTGACGGTGGCTGCTGCTGCCTTTGTGAAGGCGTCTCTGTTGGACCAACGTTACTGCTCGACTGCCCCATTTTAGTGAACAGGCTACAGATAAAAGCTTGTTCATTGCTCAGCAAGCCCTGCCCACTATCAACAGGGCAAATAACATGAGAGGGTTAACACTAGCTAGTTCATTGCTCAGCAAGCAAGCCCCGCCCACTATCAACAGGGCAGTGAACATAGCGTGTCACTTCCTTCTCTGGGTGGAGTCTCGCCAAATGACGATTGAAGTTCGAGGTCGTCCCCGTCGTCTCCTCGATAGTTCTTCTACATATGGAACACACAGCAGTGCATTTTTTTTTCCCCCCCCCACTGCACGAGAAGTCTGGATAAGCAAAGCAGATAATCCTAGGGGCGTTCTCTCCAGGCATTTTAGCGCCATTAATGTTGGTCTGTTCCTGAACATGACATATGAACAGGTGAATGTGCATTCTGTTGCACAAAATTAGTATAAAATGAATGTAGATATAAATATCTTATGCCAAATTATTATGGCATGTTACAAAAAAAATAAAGAAAAAAATCAGAGTCCTCGTCTCCAATTTATGAATCCAAATTTAGTTAATGTCCAAGTCCGAGTCATCAATGCTCAAGCCTACATCAAGTTCAAAGTGCTTGTCATATGCACAGTAAGGACATGTCCTCTTGCACAATGAAATTCTTAGTTTGCTGTCCACCATGAATGCCAATTACAAATAAATAAATAGACGGAAGAAATAAAACAAAGTAAAGGCAATGTAGTGCAAAATAAAAGCAAAAAAAACCCCCACCCAGTATAGTAAAAAAAATAAAGGTAAATGTAGTGTAATACAAAAATAAGGCAATGATCGGACGTAGTAGCAAAAGGGCAGTAATGTGCAAACAGATGTAAACAGTCAAGGACCGTTTACAGGGAGGTAGTCCATGGTTATAGACTCCTGCCAGCTGTTCAGGAGTCTGATGGCGGAGGGAAAGAAAGAGTTCTTTAGTCTGACAGTCTTGCATTTCACACTTCTGTACCTCCGGCCTGAGGGTAGACGTGTGAACAGTCCGTGCTGGGGGTGGGTGGGGTCTTTGAGGATGGAGGCAGCTCTCCTGTGGACTCTGCGGTGGTAGATGCTCTGCAGAGAGGGCAGTGGAGTTTTGGTGATCCTCTCAGCAGTCTTCACCACCCTCTGCAGGCGTTTGCGGTCCATAGCTGTAGCGCTGCCGTACCACACAGTGATGCAGTTGGTCAGAATGCTCTCAATCACGCAGCTATAGAAGTTGCTGAGGATTTTGGGTGACATACCAAACTTCCTCAGCCTCCTCAGAAAGTACAGTCACTGCTGAGCCTTCCTAACCAGCTGTATGGTGTTAAGTGTCCATGTGAGGTCCTCACTGATGTGAACATCCAGGTATTTGAAACTGCTCACCCTCTACACCTCAAGCTCCCAGATGAACAGTGGCCGATGAGGTCTCCTCTCCTTCCTCATGTCTGCTATCATCTCCTTCGTCTTGTCCGTGTTGCGGGTGAGATTGTTGTCCTCACACCATGACATCAGACTGTCCACCTCCCTCCTGTAGGCCGTTTCATCACCACCAGTGATGCATCCTATCACTGTGGTGTCGTCTGCGAACTTCAGGATGATGTTGTCCTTGTGGGAGGCGACACAGTCATGGGTGAACAGGGTGTAGAGGATGGGGCTAAGGACGCATCCCTGTGGGGTGTCAATATTTGTGATGATACTGGATGAAGTCCTCTTACCAATCCTGCCAGTCTGGGGCCTGCCAGTCAGGAAGTTGAGGAGCCAGTCACAGAGGGTGGGGTGCAAACCAAGTGTGGACAGTTTA
>JAPFFA010000007.1:49044148-49054855 GCA_026153275.1 Sciades herzbergii | reverse complement strand
TCTGTTGGCATGGAGGTGGAGTCTGATGGAGGTTTTGGAGACTTGGAAACCCCAAGATTTTACTTTTTCTTGTAATTCAGCCACAGTGATCCTTGTGGATTTTTTTTTTTTGCCTCTCTTACCCTCCTCCTCATTGTACGTGGGGGAAAAATACACTCGGGCCCTCTTCCAGGAGAGTTCCGAACAGTTCCAGCTGGTATCCACTTTTTTTTTTTAATAACCATTCCCTGACTTATGAAGGTCAACACACTTTTCCCTCGTTTGGTTTGTGTGTTCTTTTACCTTTCCCATGTTGATGCTGAGGGAATTTGACCTCTGCGTCACCTCATATTTGTTCCCCAGTTAATCAGGAAGTCCTGGGTTACAGCTTGAAAGTTCCTACTCGCGCCAATCAACTCGAACATGTCCAATTTAAATGAGAAACAAGCTTCAGGTACAGTGTGTTCACGATCGTTTTATTATTAGGGTGCCAATAATCGTGACTCGTGTTTTTGTTGAAAATTAATTATTTGTTGATGAGGAATTTGTTCTCTGAATTAATTGATTTTTCTCATTTATTTTCAGTGCGAGATGAAGTGATTTCACCAAAAGGTGGAATCCCACCCCCTTTAAACACTAAGCTTTATAAGGGGTCACATTAATCATCGAGGGCACCGTATACGCACAGTTTTTTTATATACATGTTTATCGAAAAAAAATTCCAAAAGGATTCTTTTAAACCCGTATCGTTATTCAGTTTGAATGAAATCGCTGTTTACTCCAACAGCAGTTTCATCCAAACTTTATCTAAACCAGCTTCCTCCCCCTCCCCAATCTTCACAGAAGCACCCTTATGAAAAATTCCATATGTAAGCCTTTGCAATCCTGCTCCAACATTTATGCATGTAAGAGCTTTGAATTGCAGTCTGTTTCATCGCGGATTAGATTGCACATGACGTGAACGCAGGATGCTCACAGTACATTTACCCACACAAATTAGACATTTTTCTCGGCCCCGTTTCCTTGCACTTCATCCCTCCCCGTAACCCTTGTAGCTTTTACTTTGCCTTGATAAAACAGTCCTTTGTACTCGGGTCTTCTTGATTATTTGCAGGCGTGTGCGTATGTGTGAAGTTTGTCTTTAACCGCGCATATTTATTTTCCTTCACCACCGGGATGAGCAGGTCTGCAGGGTCGATTTGTTTTGCTCCTTAATAAGACCAGCTTTGACTGATTGCTGTTCTCATTTCATGTCATGTGTGAAGACTTGAGTGAAAATTGGCATCCCAGACCAGACCCTCCCTCTTGTCTCATCCCATCTGCCTAGAAAAGCATGAAATTTTAATAACGACTATTGCGCTTTGCATCTTCACAGGTTTTATTTTATTATAATATATTTGATTTGCGCGATTTGTTTACTTCTTGTCGGTCTCAATCTCCGTATCTCGTTGAGCGTTCGGTATTCAGCAAAGGCGTCTCATCCATTTCTGCGCGCGGAGAAAGGCTCGAGACGTATTAATCGTTCTTCTTTATTGAGTTACTCATCTATGCGCTGTTTTCTTTGTGATCAATTACGCCTCGATCTCCTACTATTCTTACACGCACGAGTGTTTGCACACAACCTCAAATGAAATAAGCTATCGAGTCCCTAATAAAACCTTAATACGTCACCTGCTCTTTGAATATCTGTCAGCAGTTTGCGCGTCTCTCACACAACACTCGCACAGATATATAATTACGGCCTCTGAGAACATTTTCTCCCGCCCTGCCCGTGTCCACAGGGCGTTCTGACATCATTGCCAGTGCCCCGGAGCCTCCGCTTTTAGAACGCAATATTTCCCAATTTAACATAATTGTGTAACGCCCGTAATTCGATGCTGCCTATTGTGTGATGCTGTCCGTCCCTCCGGTCGCTCCCCCACGGCCGCTCACGTACCAATTAACTTCAACAGAAGGAGCCTAGATCACATCATTGCCAACATCCATTACAATTGCCTAGCAACACAAAAACCCTGGCCTTCGTCACATAAATAGCTTTTAAAATGCCAGGCCCGAAAGCAGTAGGCAAATTGCGAAACTCTGAAAGTAATTTCAGACCGAGTCGGAGGGGAGCAAACGGAAAGCTGTAATGAGGAGTCTCTCAGTGCTGAAGCCAAATAAAGGTTTTCAGTTTGGACGTCTTTGTGAGGTGCACTATAAAACATTATGTTCCAGTGCGCATAGCGTTAATCTAATGATGCTCATAGTCACGCTCTGTGTAGGAGAACTGATTATATGGTGTAGCGGTAATACATTACGAAGACCTGTCCAGATATGACAATTTTTCCTCTGGGATTTTCACATAGAGATTTTTTTTCAGGTTTTTATTGTCTGTATCGACAGATTCCTTTATATCCTCTATGAAAAGAGGGTTTTTTTTTTTTCTTCTTCTCCTTCAGTATAAAGACAAACGCTGTTCTCTATTATATCCTGCGTCTTGTTGACACCGAGTATCGACGGAGTTTCAAACGACGTGTCAGAGAAACTGCGCTTCTCATAGTTTTATGGAAGTTATCGAGTTCCTTGAACTGCGAAATTCTACATGCATGCTCTAGTCTCATGTGACCTACTAATGATTAAACGGAGCTTGTGCCGAGACGCACTGCAGCGATCAAGGTCAAAGCAGTCATTTTGCATTAAAATGATGTGTGTCTAATATGAAAAAGATTTGTACGGAAATTCATTATGAGCTTTACGTCTACTTGCAGACTGGACCAGGAGTTCTCAACCTTTTCTGCTTCGAGGCCCACCTATTCATATTTGTAACGAGTCGGGGCCCATTAAAAAAGACCCCCAATTATTTTGGCTCATCTATTTTATTAGAATCTAATAATGTATTGTGAAGCGTATTAATGGAACCACTCCATGTTACAGATGGGAACCCAGGAATTAAATAAATGCGAGAAAAACAATTTTTAGATTGTAGGTATTGTATTTAAAACTGTACAGATGTGCCAGAAGCCAAACCCATGCATGCAGGGCATTCTCAGTCAAAAGGGATTAATGATCCAAAAGCGGAGTCTGGTCCGTTAACACAAGAACTTATCGCCATGTTTGTGTTCAGCAAACAAGCAGGTTATTAAAACCAAGAAGTACACTCAAAAGAAGTGGGTATAGAAACCACTTTCTGGGCTTTTTGTCCGCATCTTTGCGATGGTTGCTTGGACGCTACAAGTTTTAGTATTGGGTGTAAAAAAAAAAAAAACCACAGCCACTCGAATCCCAATCCTCCCTGCTCTTCTCTTCCAGCAGGTATCACAGATCCATATAATTTACTCACAAACATATTTATTGCACTCTCGCGCATGCTCTCGCGCTCTCTCTCTCTGGTGCGGGTTAAATGTAGAGGAGGGAAGTGACAAAATAAAGGCTTATTGTTCTTAATTTATCCACAAATGTATTTGTTCCACTTCAAAAGTGTACAGCTACCGGATTTGGGACACTCCGACATCCCGAATTATTTAGTATATGGCTTCAAACTTTGAAAAAAAAAAAATCGCGGCCCATTCAGTGGTTGAGAAACACTGCACTAAACCACAGCACTCGAGCGAGGAGCATACAGAGCATGAAGTTTGTGACTGGGAACCCAACTGCCTTGAAGAACGCTCATGTAATAATCCAGAAAGTTAGACTAGCTTCATGAAGAAAGCGTTAAGGCACAAGCATCAAACACGAGGCTTGCGTTCTCCATACCGTCCGTACTATAGGCATTCAAAGGTAGTTACCATAAAGTGTCGTTTCTAAGTGCAGTCTGGTTTCTATCGTGGCTGGCTTGATCACAATCTGAAACGCAGGATCAAATCAACACCTGTGTGCTGCGCTTTGACGCGAGTCACACACTCGTCTAAAAATAATTCTTGAGCACGCCATGTGTTGTAATTTCCGAGGAACGAAGATGCATTTAAAAAAAAAAACAAAGCTTGTTTTCCTGATCTGCAAAATTAAATTGGTAAATGTGGCACACTTGTGCATTTCAGGTGGCTGTCAGACAGCAGTAGGAGTGATGACATGAATTTGTGATTGAGCTGAATCATTTAAAGCCACACGACCTTTCCATATGAAGAACATTGCCACGAAATACATTTAGAACACCGAAAAGTAATAATAAGGGGAAAATTACACCGTTTACATCCTGAGCTATATTGATCTCGCAGTGGTTCGATTTGTTGTCGTTCCAAAATAAACGTATTTAAATGTAATATTTTGTGTGTCTCCGTATCGTCTTGTGATGCCTGCATCGGGACATGTCTCGTATCGTCTCTTGCTCATCTCAGGAGATACGAGGTACCGTACAGTACTGTGTAAAAGACTGCAACGCAAAGATGCCTTCAGAATTAATTTTAAACATTTAATGTTTCTACATGAATACTATATTGAAAAAAAATAAACTCGACAAAGTCCACGTTTGCCGTGGTCAGTAGTCTCAGGTCCAGTTCAGTTCCCTTCTGCTCGAAACAGCGCCAGAGTGTGATGGTGGTAATCTGGATCAGCTGTACTCCAGTTCCCATGCCTCCGTTTCTCTGTGTGTAGATGAGCGTTGTAAAGCGCCTGCGGCCGAGGCTGAACTCCATCCTGTTTAAGCTGCAGTTTGAGGAGCAGGTGAGTCACTTGAGGCCGGACATGCTGGCGGTGAGTGCGGCGTGCGAGGATGTGAAGAAAAGTAAAGCCTTCAGCAAGCTGCTGGAACTTGTGCTGCTCATGGGAAACTACATGAACGCTGGCTCTCGCAACGCCCAGTCCTACGGCTTTGACCTCAGCTCCCTCTGTAAGGTGGGTCCTGCACACACGGCATCTCTGATAACTTACTCACTCGCTGACCCATTTCGTCATTTTAACTTCCGTACTGGCACGTTTATTTGCTTACGAACATACTATAACCCTCTTACATATTTACTTAGTTACTGAACTTACAGAATACAGTGTCCTCTTTGTCCGCTCTCTTGGCAACTCAAGGAGAAGCCCATGGTTTGATCTCAAAGAATACTTAATTACTTACTTAACTTACACAATAACGTGTTTATTTACTCACCACCTTATTTACTTATTCGCTTGGTTCATTACTTAACTTACGACCTTCTTACGAGCTTACCTATGTACAGTATGTACGTACTCGCTTGCTTGCTGACTTACTCACATCCTGACGTATTTACTTCCTAGCTTCCTTGATTGCTAACATACTGACCCTCTTACTTATTAACTTGTAGGTCAGGTCAGGGTCGTTGACCCTGCTACTGGTAACACTGTAACCCAGTACCTCCTGCCGCTTGGACAGGTAGTTGGCGTCTAAACTGGCTCCCCTGCCAGTGTACGCTGGTGAGGAGGGTGGCATGTCACCCAGAAGGATTAAAAACAAAACCTGTTAAAGGGCGGATGAGCTCCTCGCGAGCCAGCGGCCAACACACAATACTTGGGCAGGTGGGGCTCTCAAGCCTCGGAAGGCAGCCTACCTAGAGGAAGGGCACTCCGAAATATAACCTGCGTCCTTGCTTGTCTCGTGGCAGCCTTTGCACCAGGTAGCAGGTGGCATGTATTGGACGATACAGCGGGACACACACCTTTCTCACTATAATCAACTCGGGTGCAGGTCATCCTGCGATGCTACAGTAGATGACTTTCCATCTATCTGTTCTCACTTCGCTCTTGTATGACTGCGAGACGTGGACAACCTACCGTCACCACATCAAACTCCTGGAGCGGTTTCAACAACACTGCCTGAGGGCCATCTGTGGCAGGAAAAGGTTCCTAATGTCGAGGTCCTAGAGCGTCGTGGTGTCCCCAGTGTGGAAAGCCAGGTCATCAAGGAATAGCTTCACTGGGTAGGACACGTCTCCAGAATGGCAGATATGATAATACCTAAAGCGCTTCTCTTCAGTCAGCTGAGCTGCAGAAAGAGATCATTGGGCAGGTCGAGGTTGCTCAAACACAACCTCAAGAGATGTGGAATGAACCCGGACGCCTGCGAAAGCACTGCCAAAGCCCGCGCGACATGGTGCAGCTAGTGCATCCGGGTCTTTGAGGAGAGGCAAACTGGTCTACTTAATGAGAAGCGTGCCAAGAGGAAGGCCACTAACACCACTTTGTGACAGGGCTTGTGGCTCTAAGATTGGTCTCTTCGCTTACAAAAAATGCCATCACTAGTGTCGCCGGATACTCACGCGTTGCCTTCGACGCGAGAATCCATCATCACCACCACCACTTATTAACTTACCAACATTCTCACTTGCTAATTCAGCTATGGATGTTCTTATTCACTCACTCGCTCGGTTACTTACACAATAACACGTTTATTTACTTACTCGAGGTATATTTGCTTACTAACATACTAAGCTTCTGATTATCTTACCTATGTATGTACTTGCTTGCTTGCTTGCATCCTGGCATGCTTATTTACTTTGCTACGTTACTTGCTTGCTAACTTACTTACTGTCACTTACTTATTTATTGACGTACGTACTGAGACGTTGATTTACTTACTACCTTACGAACATACTGACCCTCTTACTTACTAAGCTCTGTATGTTCTTATTCACGCGCAGAATGACATGTTGATTTGCTTACCAGCCTTCTTGCTATCCTACGTATGTACTGTATGTACGTACTCGCTTGCTTGCTGACTTATTCACATCCTGACGTGTTGATTTACTTACTGCCTTGCTTGATTACTAACATACTGACGTTCTCACTTACTCATTCAGCTCCGTATGTTCTTATTCACGCACACAATGACACGTTGATTTACTTACTTAAGGTATATTTGCTTGCTAACATATTAACGTTCTGACCATCTTACCTGCGTATGTACTTGCTTGCTTGCTGACTTACTCACTTACATCCCGGCATGCTTATTTACTTTGCTACGTTACTTGCTTATTGAGATACTGACCGTTTTACTTGCTTATCAATCCACTGGCTTGAATACTGACACGTTTATTTGCTTATTAACATCCTAACCACCTTACTATATTACCTATGTACGTACTTGCATCCTGACATGCTTATTCACTTTTCTATCTTACTGACCCTCTTACTTACTAACTTGCGTGTGTTTTACTTGCATCATTTGTCTACATCACCACTAATGCGAACAAAAGCACTATTTTTTTTTCTTCCAACTCCATTTTGCATTTCATACATCACTGGATCATCATCTGTTATATTAATCTTATGTCTGGACCAATATATAGCGCCACAGACTGAAAGAATAAACGGCAACAATTTACTCTGATTTCACACTCACTTTATTTTTTTTTTTCCTCCTTCTTCTTCTTTAAATGACAACTTTCAGAGGTTTACTTTCTCCCCCTTGGCCCTTGAGATCCATAAACTTGTTTAGCTGAGCCGGAAGGACGTGAATAAAGTAAAACCTGTTTTAAACAAACACGCATTTGTTTGGGGATTTGAATGCATCTTGAAGTTTTGGTGCACGTTTCGGAGTCGGAGGTTCTCTCGGCCTTTCCACCCGTCTCTGCTGCCTTTTCAAGTTTTGAGGAATATTTTCATTACGTGAGAATGGAAGGTACAGAGCGTAGTGGTTTTAAAGCTTGTTAAGCAGAACAGCTCGTCTATTGTTCTGTTTTTGTGGGCGAGATGTGTATTTAGAAAACAGAAATGAAATAAGATAAATTTAATTACGAATCCAACCTATTTTGTGCCGCCATGGCAACCCGCTGCTCATTCTGCAGTTCCTTTCCTTCTTTCTGCCTCTCTCTCTCTGTGTTCTACTTTTCTCTCGCTTTATTTCCTACTCTTGCCTCTTCTCTAAATGGTCATTACTGCATTATAGCTGAGTAACCAGGCCAGCCTTCTCGGAGGCTGAATGAAAATGCCTCTCAGCTCATCAAATCTCTTATAGCACCTGACAAAGGAGTCCCACACCGACAAACACATTCATAGCCTGGACTTTATTAGAGGCAGAAGCTGATGGACTGCTACAGGAACATCTGCTTCCTAGTAGCTGATAATGTAAGAATATGATGAGAAGGAGCTCCACTGGAGGTTCTGAGTGGTCAGCGAGCCTGAGACACGATCAGACGACTTGTGGCCTTTTTTATAAATTCTGTCCATCATTTGCTTGCTGCTTCTCTCTCCGTGTTGATCCAAGAGACGGGAGGGTGCTCAGATGCAGCTGTCTCTTAAGTTTCTTTGCACTTTTTGTGACGCGCGATGTAGAGATTTGTCTTCCCTGACAAACGAGTGCAGAAGGAGAGGCAGAGAGACAGCTGTGTCGTCCCCGACAGGCGGAGAGCAACAGAGCATGCGTGCCATTCCCTGCCTTTCAAGTTGCTTGCCCGAGGACTCGTCCTGATGTTCTCTTTATCTGCTTGTGTTTTTCTGTTGGGTTGTTTGTTTAGGTTTACATGGGACATGATTTCCTTTGTGTTATGCTCGGTGTAGGTTTACTCACCAAAGATGTAGCTGAGGTTTTGCTGCATGTTCCTTTGTGGGTTCCCTCCCCCACAAGGAAACGTTTAAAATTCCGAGCGACAGGTTTTCTTTGAGGTGTTCACGTTTGCTGCTCTAAATTGTGGCTAACGCTGAAATACTGCACCGAGAGAGAGAGAGAGCGAGAGAGAGAGAGAGCTTTTTTTAAAACCCATTCACGAAGATTAGAAAGCATTCACGTTGGTGTCTTTCTTTCTTTTCAGTTTTCTCTTTGTGTCCTTTTACAGAAAGAATTGAAAAACCCCTCCAAAAAAAAATATATAATATAATAAATCTCACCAGGTCAGGAAAGCACACGACTAAGCTTTGTGACTCCTGTGCAATCACTCCAGTAATATGCTCTTTGTTCCGTGTTTTTCCTCCCTGCCTCATTGAGGCATCTCAGGCCTCGACAAAGTTCTTTATCCATAGAACAGTAATCATGATTAACATTGAAAACATGTTATGTTTTCAATCCGGCTGCAATTTCGGAGCGCGCTCTCAAATTAACTTGTCAAAGACAAAAGGAGGCTGTCAGCAATGACTTGATCCAAGATCTCTCTCTCTCTCGCTATTTCAGCGTCTTGCTCTCTTTTCTACTTCCCCTTGTTCCATCTTCCTGCCATTTCTGGCTTCATTGTTGAGACGTAAATATTTCCACTGTGCTAAATCAGGGGAGCAAGCATTTAAGGATTTGTTTTTCTCTGCATCTACTTAAACGTACAGCCTCGTCAGGTCTTATTAACAAGACATATCAGATTCATCTTAAAAGTTATCCGTTTGGAGTTAAGACTGAAATTGTGCTCTTCAGTATTCAGACCGCAGACTTAACTCCAGTCTTAAGACGTACTCCGATTCCAGTGCGTCTCTGCTCCAGATGATTCTGACCTTGAGGGCGGCTTAGAGGTGTGGAGGGAATTTTTAATAATCCGAAAATCAGCCCAAGCACACCTGCGCAGCCCGACTCTGAACATGTATAATTTTTCCCCATGTAACTATTAATCTTTCATCTTTTACCGTTTCTCTTTTTCTCTCCGTCAGTTGAAAGACACCAAGTCAGCCGATCAGGCGTCCACGCTGCTTCACTTCCTCGCTGAGGTGTGCGAGGAGAAATTCCCGGACGTTCTCAGATTTGTTGATGACTTGCAACACGTCGACCGAGCCAATCGAGGTACGTACACACGCACACGCGGACAACAGAACAAAAACCTCACAAGCTTTAGGAAGGATAACGACACAGCAGTAGCCTTTTTCACAGGCGGTGTGAACACAAGTAGGGCTTGACGCTCGTTATTCGAGTTCACCTCTGAACCAGGCTCAATTAAAATAATGCACAAAATCAAGGCTGATCGTTTTGTAGCCTTAATATGGTACAGTGCCGACTTTGTAGAAACATAATCAAGCACAGATTGAAGAATTTCAATCGCTGAGCCGTGCCCTGGTTGAATTTACTGCAGTGTGTTTCAGTGATGTGATGCATGGAATTATTTTTTGGCTCCATCACGGTTTCATGTTTCAAGCAAAGCAGCAATGGTGCACACTTGACGGTTCTCACAGCAGCCTGCAGCGTTCATGGACTAATTAATCTAGAAAAACCAGAGGCAAGTTTTTACATTACGTTACATGGCATTTAGCAGACGCTCTTATCCAGAGCGACGTACGACGAGTGCAAGAGTCAGGTACAAGAAAGCTCTAGTGCTGTTGAAACACTCAAACAGCCAAGGAAACAAACCAGCCATATAAAGTACAACTAATAGAGAGCTCAAACGGCTAATCCCAGGCGAGATAGTACACAGCCTGGGTTGGTCGAGACCCGGTACACAGTTACACCATGGGCAGGGAAGAAGGGGAGAGGTGCAGCCTGTTTTTAAGACAAAAAGCAACCAGCACAGCAACTCACGTGAAGGATTTTGTCAGGGAAGACACCTTGAGCATGTTTTGCCAGTCCAAGGACGCGAGACAATACATACAGTACAGTGTATTTTCAAATTCCTCTCTAAAGGTAGCAATGACAGGTCATTTTATTAAAAAGTAGTTGTCGTAGTGTTGAATTAAAGGAGAACCGAAGGCAAATTTTTTTATCTTCAAAATTCTATTTATCTCATTTTATTAAATATCGGAATGCGTGTTTGATCGCTATTTTGTCGCTGCAAGTGATGAGTGTTTGAAATACGCTCTGTAATATATCGGGCCATATGTCAAAGCAACGGCCGTAAACGAGATTCGTTGAGACCTGTGCGAGACATCGTAGGACGGAAGTAAAACGTA
>JAPFFA010000007.1:49026971-49043710 GCA_026153275.1 Sciades herzbergii | reverse complement strand
ACGAGATTCGTTGAGACCTGTGCGAGACATCGTAGGACGGAAGTAAAACGTACAGCGGAAATCAAAGCGACCAACGTCTGCCAACGAAGTAGGCAGTAATCGTCATTTAAACTCGTTTTTGTGCAATACTTCGTTTCGAAAACAGTTTTCAAAAATGGCGGCGCTGACACTTGACGTTTCGAAGTCTCGTGAAGATCACGCGGATAAGCGACGCCTGCCGTGGACCAAACGAACTACATTCAACACGGCTAAAAACCGAACAGGCCGATAAGTATGATATTTAATTGCAATTAGTTGCCAATGCGAGTCACGATACAGTATAAGGTTACTAAAACCGAAAACGTAATTGAATAAGACGTTAATCAAGAAATAAAGCGAGTTTAAAAATGACTTCAGTTCTCCTTTAAAGAGAGTGAAGATCTGAATTGAAAACTTTTCATTTTGTAAAGGTCTTTCCAAAAAAAAAAAAAGTTATGAACATTTGAAAATCCAGTGTTTTATAACAATTCCATTTCGGTCCATTGCCCTGGTCTCAAACCAGCAACCGTTTTCCATTGGTTTAATTTTCCATTCATGAGAAAAACCTCAATTAATACACCAAAAAGCCAAAAATAAAGAGATATTTAGTATTTTGAGTATCATATATTCTTGTATATAATTGTTATGCACCTAGAAGGCTTTTTAAAAGTAATACATCAATGAAATTGGTCCAGCCTTTGTGTTTAAGCATGGAAGCCAGGATTTATCGCGTATGTTCGCTTTAAATTGTGGACACTGAGCTCGACTAATGACGGTGGTGCTCGAATGCGCGGTGTGCATAAGAGGCTCAAACTTTTGTTCATTCTCTTCAAAACAGTATCACTGATATTGATACACCTTCTCAATTTTTCTCCATGAAAAAACAAATATTTGGAAAATCATTGATTTTTTTTTTTTTTTGGAAGGATACGAAATTTTCCTCGGTGAGCCGATCTTTCGCGGGTGCCAGACGGAAAAGCGTTCAGCCGATTTTATTGGAAAAACAAGTCAACATGAGAGATTCAACCACTAGGTGGGAATCCTGAGTTTCAATCCGATTGAACGAACAGTGAGCGAGCTGGAAGCAACAACAAAACACACGGGACCGCTGACGAATATCACTAAAAAACCCAAGATGGCGGCGCCCATGGATTTGGCGTGTTGCATCACAACGTTAAAAACGCTTAAAGTAAATGCTCCGCACAAAATTAACAGTATATTCCGTAGATATGTTATTTATTTTTGAACCGACACTAGTTTTACGTAAACACTTTTAAATGTCTTTAAAGGCCAAACAAAATCATGCCGTTCTCCCGTACAACAGCGCACTGTCAAGCCTACTAAAAGTCAGACACATGAACATGCTGTTCGAATTAAAATCAGGAAAAATCTACATCTGTAAAATGCAAAGAGAAAAATCATGAAGATGAAAGCTGATGCGACCCAACAGTACGCACGCAAAATCTAAAATGAACGAATAAACACCACAGCGCCCGCGATGAACTCGCATCTTGAGCAGGATGCCTCAGGCCGAGGGTTCCCAGGATAAACGTTGTAGTAGGAACACGTGTTAGAGCTGAAACTCTCTGTATAGCAGTGAGGTTTTCTTTTGTTGCGTAAAGAAAAACACGCAACACGCCCTTTAGTGAAATGAAAATAACGCATGTTGGGGTGGTACGACGCGACACGACGCAACGCGCAGTGCCGTTAATTTATTTATGAATGACAAACAAGTCACACGGTTTAACATCTTATAATCAGATTTAATATCGTACAGCGTCTGAGAGACGACTTAGTTCCTGCTGTTTTTTTACATTATAGCTGCAGAAAACGGAGCACTCGGAGGAAAGCGCCGACTGTCCGCGTACATAAGCTCACATAAACCCAGAATGTGTTCGTGGCACTGTGATTGACAGACGAGAGGGAGTAATATTATCCCTCACGCTCAGAATGTGCTGCCAGTTTTGTTTTTCGCTCTTTGTGAAGATTTTTCACTTTCTTTGTATCCGTGTGCTTGAAAAACTTCATATCGCTGAAAGAAAAGCTGATGGTTTTAGCTCTTTGGCATGCACATGTGGAATGCTGTGTAAATGTTGCTGCTTTGAGGATGTTTCTATAGTCGTGACACTGGCATCATCATTTCCTCATCAGGATACAGTGTCCTGAGAAATAAGACACATCTGTCATTTCTAATGGGTTTGTGTTTGGTGTAATCTGTGGAGATATTAGACTGGAGACTGTGTATGAGCAGCTTGGCTTGCTCAGCTGGTGTGCTGCTGTGGGTTTTTTTTTTCCTTTTTTCCTCTCTCGAGCACCAACTGATGTGTCATCACTGGTGATCCTCCGCGGCTTCATCGCTGCACGGCGAGCCGGAATACAGAGTTCATCGTCCCTCCGTTCCAGAGCATGCCGTCTATTGACGAGAAGCTCACGAGAGTTATCTGACGGTCTGTCGTCTTCTTTTCGTGTTTGTCTGACCGTCAGTCCACATCAGGCACATTCCATCCATCCATCCATCTGTCCGTATCCAAACTACCTATCCATCCATTTAAGTATCCTCCCATCCATATCAGAACTATTTGTCTGTCCATCCATATCAGAACGATTTATCATCCATCCATCCCTCCATCATCCATCCATGTAGCCGTCTGTCCGTATCAGAACTATTTATCATCCACCCGTCTAAGTATCCTCCCATCCATATCAGAATTATTTATCCCCCCATGTATCCATCCGTCCGTAACAGACGTAGCCATCCATACATCCATTCATATCAAAACTATTTATCATCTGTCCATATCAGTAGTATTTATCATCCATTCATCCAAGTATCCTCCCATCCATATCAGAACTATTTATCCATCCATTTGTCTGTCCAGCCATCCATTCGTATCAATGATTTATCATCCATCTATCCCTCCATTATCCATCTGTCCATATCGGAACTATTTATCCATCCATTTGTCTGTCCGTCCATCCATCCATAACAGACATAGCCAGCCATCCATCCATCCATCCATCCATGTATCCATCTGTCCATATCAGTACTATTTAATTTCTGTCCATCCATCCATAACAGACATAGCCAGCCAGCCAGCCATCCATCCATCCATATCAGAACGATTTATCATCCATCCATCCCTCCATTATCTGTCCATGTATCCATCTATCCATATCAGTACTATTTATTGTCCATCCATCCATCCGATTAAGTATCCTCCCATCCATATCCGAATTATCCATCCATTTCTCTGTCTGTCCCTTCATCCACCCATGTATCACTCATCCATAACAGACATATCCATCCATTCATATCAAAGCTATTTATCATCCATCCCTCCATCATCCATCCATCTGTCCATATCAGAACTATTTTTCCATCCATCCATCCATGTCCTCCCATCCATATCAGAACTATTTATCCATCCATTCATCCACCTATGTATCCATCCATCCATAAGACACATCCATCCATACATCCATTCATATCAAAACTATTTATCATCCGTCCCTGTATCCATCCGTCCATATCAGTACCATTGATCATCCATCCATCCAAGTATCCTCCCATCCATATTAGAACTATTATCCATCCACTTGTCTATCCATCCATACATCCATTCATATTAGTACTATTTATCATCCATCCATCCAAGTATCCACCATCCGTATCAGATCCATGTATCCATCTGTCTATATCAATACTATTATCATCCGTCTAATTATCCTCCTATCCATATCAGAACTATTTATCCATCCATTTGTCTGTCCATCCATTCATCCACCCGTGTATTCATCCATCCATCCCTCCATCATCCATCCAAGTATCCTCACATCCATATCAGAACTATTTATCCATCCATTCATCATTTAATCAAATATGTCATGCACTGAGAGGCTCCGGTTGAAATTTTGGGTTCTCTGAGGTGACTGGGATAGTCCTGTGTTGTGAGCGGCACAGCCCCAAAGAAAACAGTACTATGCCAGTCACGGAAGAGAATCCATAATTACCGGAGCCTCTCAGCGCATGGTATATTAGATTCATTTCCCTCATCAAAAACTTCCAAACTAAAAGTGTTAACTACAAAGAATTAGAAATAAATCTGAAAAAAAAAATTTAGAGGTCTAACTCTGCCTCATTAGGCATGATCATAACGTAGATCTGCACGCCCACAAATACTCACGGTGCCACAGCTGTGACTCGAGTTGGCCATAAAGCTTGAAATTGTGACGCCAGTTCTTGGTATATCCAGGATATACACATCATCAATGACTCGCACCATATCCTTTTTTTTTTGACGTCATGTGAGAAATTGCTTAATCAATGGTGGAACTATTTTATGTCACATCAGCCATCCTTGGCCAGTCCCTGCACGGGAATTTTTTGACGAAGGATATAAAACAGAAATATATCCATCCATATCAGACCATTCATCTCGGAACTCACGGGCAACCAAAGGCTAGAGAAGCAGGTTTGGGACTGAAAGGATTGGACAGGCGGGGGGGGGTTTAAGTGTGGGCGGAGTGAATGAACAGCACTTTCCCCCTCCCTCTACATCCATGGCATCCATCCCTCATACACCCTTGAGCAAGGCACCTAACTGCTGTAGCGCGGCTGCCCACTGCACCGTGTGTGTGGGGGTGTCACCGATCTATTTATCCATCCATTCGCCCACATTTGATTGATCCATCCATCCATTCACATCAGAGCCAACCATCCATCCACGCATCCATTCCATTCCTTCATACGTTTGCACCAGACCCATTTTACCCTTCCATCTATCCATCCACACCAAACCTGTCTATCCATCCATGTCTCCATCGCTCACTACATTGCTTTCGATCATAGTCTCATTCATTCTCTCTCTAGCGTCTTTGCTAACCAAATCTGTTTGAACGATCATATGGCAAGCAACAGCCTGTTCATTTCTTCATGATAAACAGCATATGATGTATATAAAAATGTTGCATTGCTAATTCAAACTCGGAGATCTGTGTGTCTGCAGGATTGACTGTAGTGCGATTGGGTCAAGTTGCTCCTGGCAACCCTCGAAGCAAAAAGATGACACAACAACAAAACTGTCTTAGCACATTACCGCCTGCTTCACAAGAGAAGCAGGAGAACGGGAACAAGTTCAGCAGAAGTAGTGGTTATCGGGAGCCCGTCAGACCTTCCCCCGTTCGGCGAGATCATCAGGATCAGCTTGTTGCGTATGTGAAATTGCGTGTCGTGTGGAATAAAGTGGCAGTGTTCATTAGTAATACCGTGCCTCCTTTTTAATTAGGGCCCAGCTCATTTAGTGTTGTCTCTGGGTGGAACAGTCATTGGTAATTAATCATGGCTGGGCCCCATGCCACTGTATTAATAAACAGAGCATTAGGTATAGAGGGACTTGCTGAGCCCTTGGGGCTTGTAGTTTTTGCTTGGCGCGTACTTAAGTGTACGTCCTACTTAGTTTCTTCCAAAATATATAATTTAGTATGAATGTCGAGGTACTAAATGTTTCTCAGATGCTCTGTATCTGGATCAAACTAGCCAGAACGCAATAAATAACCATGTACGCTTACGACTATTAATAATAATAATAAAAAATTTCTTTCCTTGGAATGGTTCTTGAATTGGGTCAGTGTTGAAACTGACTGACAGAAGCTGTTTCCAGACATAAACAGCACATCCTCTGATTTCTTTTTTTCTTTTATCTTCCTTCATTTGCTCGCTCCCTCCCTAAATTTCTCCCCTTCACAATCCCATCCCGTCTCTATCGCTCTCTCTAATGGCCTATCTGTGTTCTCTCCCACACTTCCACATTTCATTAATAGCTCCCACTCTGGCGTCCCTCATCAAATCGGTTGGCATTATGGGTAACACATCCCCGCCGCCCCGAAAGAGGCCCATGCGCGAAGTCTAATCGTGTTACTCTATTACGGTTATTTCCATCCATTATTCTGCCTCTTCCTTTCCTCGGCTGCAGTCTTTCTCCGTCAGATAGAGTGGGTCAGACAGAGGGGCGTTCGTATTGTTCGAGAGAGGTGGCAACGTTTTTATTAATTACTCACTGCTGTATAGTAGTGTTGTGCTTTCAGCTCTCACAAAGCTATGATTTGCTAGGTAATACTTCGAAGTTGGTTTAGGAATTGTGTGTGTGTGTACACAATCCTGTCTTGTGATTGATTGATCGTGCCAGAACATCTCTTCAAGGCCATAGAGAAGGTACAGTATATAGGCTAACATTGTATATTGTTCAGAATGGTTTCCACAATAGCAAGAAATGAAATCGGTACTGTTCTTGGAATACTAACTGCTTCCTCCAAGATGCGGGAAGCCAACCAGCTGCTTTTTTTTTTTTTTTTTTTCTTCCCTCTCAAACTACCCCGCTGTCTTCCGCATACCCGAGCTCACATCCTCCCACAATCGGCTAGCTACAGGGAAGAAAGACTATGCCGTCCTTCCCATCCAAAGAATACGCCAAATTTTGCGCTCTGGGCTCACGTCCATGGATGGCTTGAGGCATCACTGGGATGGTGCTTTTTTTCTGTTGGGAGCCATGTGGCCACGTATTATTCTGAACTAAAAATATCCTCGTTTTTACATGAATGTGTCTTTTAGCCTGTAAGCACACCTGAGACAGGAGTGGTACGAGTTGAATAAGTCCACAGTAATCATGCCCATGGATCATCATCTGTTCGAAAAATAATCTTAAGACGACACCTCTTTGACCTTGTAGAGGACATTTAGTTAGAGGTTCGCGTCACGTTTTTGAAGCGTTCGTAATATCTCAATCGGTTTCAAATCAAATCCGATTTTATCTTGCACCTAACCAGACTGCATTATTCATTCATTAACACACCATAATAAATCTATTGCACAAACATCCTGAGGCCTGCTGAGATCTGTGTGCCTTCCTCACTGAGCCAGCCAGCAAAGGTATAGCAGCTTTAATAGCAGTCAGTATGTGCGTTAGCTGTGAAGATGCTTCGTCTCTCTACCTTTCCGCCCCTTTTCTCCTCCTTCCCATCCTCTTGTCTCACTCATCACGCTCTCACACCATGTCTCCTTCAGACTTCCTTTCCTCATTTGCTCCATCAGAGGGAGCTAGAGGTTGTGTGTTCGGAGAGAAGTCCTCCTGTCTTCCATGTTTACCAAAAGCCAAACTCACTTCTTCCCCAGCTGCCATGCCAACAGCACGTAGCTTTATGTGGAGGATGCTTTATGTTTTAATGCTCCCTGATCTCACATCGTATAGATCAGCTACCATTTTCTGTATTTAATTCCCACACTAGAAATGCCAATCATAATGCAGCCGTGCTGGACAAGGAAAGGAGGGATAAGTGATTGCTTGGGAAGGAGATTGTTTATCTTAAGTGTATCTTCCGTTAAGTTTAAGAGGGGGCTGTGGAAGGATCATAATTGTCTTTGTGTTAGGAGACAGACGGGGAGGGGGTTAACAGGGCAGACAAACCAGAAGGAGAAGTCAGAAATGTGAACAAATAATCTCAATAAAGGAACCTGCAAAAACTATACACGTGCAAGTAAGGTTAAAGAACATCAAAATCAGCGGCAAGACTTCGCAAAGAACTGAGGAAATGTCAAGCTTTTAGGAAGAGTGCTGATCAGGAGCAGGTCAAGCAAGCCCGGAAATTGTGAACTGGGAAATGGAGCATGTGCAGTCATGTGACGCGACATGGTCTGCTGGTCCGCTAAGGATCCTGGGAAGTATAATTCATGGCTTCAGCAGCGACTGGTGCCGATAGAGGTGCGAAAGTCTAATTCTGGTGACTGAGGAACTACTACCAGCATTTATAATTTACAGCATTTATTCATCAATTTTGCTCAGCCTGACTGATGAACAGAATCCTTTGATTTCTGTCGAGTTTAACCCGGATAATTCATGGAAGACTGAGTCACTTCTGCAGGCGGAAGGTTTTGTTTGGCGGAGCCTTTCATTCCTTATACCACTTCCTGATGAAATGGTGGGAATTTACCTGCGTTAGGAATCAGTGGTTGGTGACCTTTCGACTGTCGATGCCCACAAACAGCTACACGCCTCTGAGCCATGAATACAGTAACGGATCAGAACAGAGTAGAAAGCCCTTACCCTGTGTTGAAATAGTATTGTTACTTTATTGCGCTCATCTTTACTGCCATTTCGTCTCCTCCTCTCCTATACAGTGCCCACCAGAATCATCGGCACCCTACATATGAATGAGCGAAAAAGCTATGTCGAGATAGAATAACATGCAGTAAGTGTGTATGATTTATTTATTTAACGGTTATTCCACGAAACTGAGTCGTACATGAGCTGATAGCCGTCGAGGTGGGTAGCTCCGAGTTGTCCATGAGCCACGTACGACTAGATTGAGTGGGAATAACAGTTTTATTCTATCCACATTCACTGGATTTTGAGAAACGGAGCATTTTTATTTTTTGCAAATTCGATAAATACAAGCTTGATATGAAACGCCCGACAAAATCATTTCCGCTTAGAATGTGAGCAGTCCGGCTAAGTGACAGTAGCAATTTGTGAAAAATGGCTGTAGTAATAATTCTTGAAAAATATACGTTCTTACCATCAAATACTTTTATTCCATATTTTGTTGCTTTTATTAAAAGTATTTTTTTGGGGGGTTTTGTTTTCGAGTAGAGTTTTTATTTCGTCCTCGGTTGGTTCAACAACACGCTCTGCCATTTTTTTTTTTTTCTCTACTCACGGTATATGAGCTGATATCCTAGTAGTAGAGTAGCCAATCGGAGCGCTCATATCCAGTGAACGTGGATAGAATAAATGTGTATGTATAGTACGGTATGTGCGTACAGTATATAGATCGTCATTCAAATGGCCAATGGCTCCGTTAGATCTACAATCATTACCTTGAAATATATATATTTCCCCACTCTGCCCTTTTTTGGGTGGTATTTTTTCCCTCAAGCTCAGGTCCTCTACCAGAGGCCGGGGAGTTTGAAGGTCCTGCGCAGTATTTTAGCTGTTCCTAGGATTGCACTTTTCTGGACCGAGATCTCAGATGTTCTTCCTGGGATCTGTAGGAGCCACTTTCCCAATTCGGGGGTCACTGCACCGAAGGCTCTCGTCACCACGGGGACCGCTGTTGCCTTCATCTTCCGCATCTTTTGATGCTTCTCAACTTCCGTTTTCCTGACGCTATTGTGACTTGGTATTGCCACATCGATCACCACAGCCTTGTTCTCCCGTTTGTCCAGTCGGTTAGCCATTACCAGTTTGTCCGTCTGTATCTGGAAGGTCCCACAGGATCTTAGCTTGGTCATTCTCAACCACCTTCGGAGGCGTGTCCCACATCCATCATCCCCACACTCGGAGATGTATAATATAAAAGGTACAGGATGCAAGCTTTTGGAAATTCGTCGTCCACTGTACATATTGATCTCACAGCTGCAAGTCATTACACGTTCAGAAAGGGCTCATGATTGTGTCCCAAACTGCATGATGCACACCAAGTAGTATGCATTAGTAGGACAAACTCTTCAGCAAGGTAGTATGTTGTCAACATCTGTCCATTCTGCACCATTGCGAACAGGACCTTCAAAATCAGCATGTAACCTAACTAGATAAAACACCCTCGCCAACCACTTTATTAGGAATAATTATTTGCCGAAGGTGAAATGAATATTGGAGAATAATAACAGACGAAGTCGAGGTTATTATTCACCGATGTTCACTGAGCCTGAGGTGGATAATTGGCTTAGTATAAATACACGGGTGATTTTATTTAAAAAAAAAAAAAAAATTGTATAAAAATTAATTTATTTCAGTCTTCAAAAGTGGCATGTGTCACTTCTCTATGCCGAGTCACATAAAATACTTTGTTTAGAAAAATATAAAACAAATCACAATCCCACCTGACCTTTTGAGTAGTTTTAGACCAAACCAAACGTATTTAGTGCTTTTAGGAACAGCATTTTCTTTCATCGTTTGTAATTCTTTCTCACTTATGGTGACGAAGCGCTTGGCCGCCGTTTTGCCGAGTCGTTCGAAGTGGTGATCGAGAAATGGTCAGAGTTTCTTGACCAATCAGTGTGTGTGATTAGAGGAAATCACCTCTGTATTTATGACTCTTCTTGGCTCTCAGAACAGCCTGAGATCTTTGTGGTATGAATTCCAAGAGGTTTTGGAAACATCCTTTTCGTATCTAGGCATGATCCAGTTCTCCCACGTCCCAGAAGTGCTGGTGACCGAGGAAGCCAATGAACTCCTGTTCGTTATCATTCTGGAAGTAGTCGTTATAAAAGGAGTCAATTTTGGGCCATAACGGGATGCGTGTGGTCCACACCCAGTACGCATAGTCTTGTGGCATTCAAGCAATGTTGGTATTAAGTGGCCCATTCTCCACACAAATGGCACCACCACCAGCCTGAACTACTGACACAAGGCAGGTTGTGTTCATGGATTCATACTGTTAAAAATTTGTGCTCCTGCTCTTGTAGCCCATCTACCCTGACGTTGCGCGTTCTGAAATGGTTTTCTGCTCACCACTTGAAGCGGTGTCGGGCCATTCTCTTCTGACCTCGCTCATTAACAAGGCATTTCCACCCACCAAACTGACTCTGAATAAACTCAAGAGACTCTTGTGTGGGAAATTCCCAGATCAGTTCTTTTCTGAAATACGCCAACCAGTCCATCTGTCACCGACAACCATGCTGTGATGTAAAGCGTGTATGTTTATTGCACAGAAATTCTATTGCACATGGATTTTGTTTGTTTCATTGATCTGGAAGCGCACTAGCTGAAATGAAAACTCCATGGATTACTGAAAAATATGCACGCCGAGTGCGAGTAGAGCCCATGAAGAGCTGTATATAGCATACATATGGTGTGTGTTTAAAGCCTAGACATAACTTTGTTTTTAGAAGTGCTGGAAACAAGAATGATGACAGGGCAAATTAAACACGTGATTAATTAGAAGCCATGGGTATGATTGCGCTTAAAGCGTTTCTGAAAGCTTTTAAGGTCATCTCTGTCAAGCGTGACTCACGGAAAAAGAACCAGAGTTTAAATCCACACAGTCGCTTTAATTATTCACAAAATGCTGGGTTCCTCAGTTTACTTCCCCAACATGCCGTCTTCACTGGGAGGTGAGAGAAAGTAGAAATCACAAGGAGACTGATTAAACTACTGGCCAGTGGAGAACCTTGCTTTTATACCAGTGTTGGAGTCAAATCACTAAACCTCAAGTCCCCAGTGTTCAAGTCCAAGTCATTTAAAAAAAGAAAAAAGTTGAGTCTGAGTCAAGACTCCAATCGCACCGTTTGACGGTGGCTGTTTTAGCACCATTAACATTAGTTTGCTCCTGAACATGACGTATGAACAGGTGAATGTGCTTCTCTTTGTCACGGAGTGTGAAGTGTTCTGTCAGAGCTGGTTGGGAGACGGATGGAAGTGCAGAAGGTGTGTTTATTAATACAAGTGAAGACATAAACAATCCAGAACGGCAGACAAAATCGTAAAACGGTGAAACCGGCAATAGGTCGAGCGAGGCACAAACAAACAAGCTATCATAGAATCGGCACAATCAAAGACGAGAAACAGGAAATCAGAGATCAGGAAACCAAACAAGGTTCAGTAATGTGTCAGCAACGCAACTCAATACTTCGCAAAGCAAGTGTGTTTTCACAGTTTTTGATTGCGCCTTAATCCTGTGTGACACTCTTGCATGAAATTAGTACAAAAGTTAATGTAGATACAAATATCTTATGCCACATTATTATGGCATGTTACAAAAAATAAAGGAAAAAAGAATCAGACTCCTCGTGTCCAATTTACGAGTCCAAATGCATTTAATGCACGAGTCTAAGTCCGAGTCATCAGCGCTCGAGTACTACAAGCCTGCTTTATACGCACATATACAGTATAATGACTGAAGTTTAACGTAAATAAATGGTTTCCCACAGTTGTGAGGTCTTTAAGCACGTCTCCTATGAACTCTCAGACACCCCATCAATGGCTGCCTTTTGCAGCACTTTGGTTCCTCGTGGACTCAGCAACCCGTGCCGGTTTTAGCATGCTAATCTCAGGGCCGTGGCCTTGAGGAGAAAGAGAGGACGCCACGGCATCTGTGTTTGATTTGCACAGCACGCGCTGTTGCGTTGATATTAAAGCTCCTTGGTGAAGTTGTGCAGTTTGCCAATCCAGCAGCTCTAAAGAGATGCTGCACTGATGAAATATGCATGTTTATATTGAATTTGCAATGACGTGAACTCGTGTATTCACGGCCTGTTTTGACTTGTTAATGCTTATCAAGGTGATCTATTTTGAGGCATTCATCTGTCTAATGAATGGATGTTTTTCTTCTTGTAAGTTCATGTCTCTTATCTGCGGTGTGTGTGTCGGGTGTTTAAAAGCATAATCCTGCTATGATGTACTTAATTAGGTTGGTTGTGGTACACTGAAACACAAGTTGTGCGATGGGAAAGTCTGTACTAATGAAACATAAACAAGCACCGAACTCGCATGCTCAAGCTGTTATGTTCTTACTGGTGTGTGTAGCTTGGAACCATATACGATGTGGGATTTTGCTTTTTAATGTCACATCCCAACTTTATCACCCAAATATCCGCCAAAAGAGTGTTCGTTTTTCCACCAATAAAACCAGCAAATGAACCGATCAACAAAAAAAAAACGGTTTGACAATTCTGTAAGGGTTTCGAACTCCCTGAAATGAACTGACACGCCCTTGAAGCCCCTCCTCCCTTCAAAGATGCATCGCCAAAAGGCCTTCGCTTTCTTTCAGGAAGGAGAATGGAGGATGTTTGGAGTTTGTGAATGTGAAATGGACAAAGTACCTAACTTCATTACTCGAGTGAAAGTACAGATCGGACTGGTCACGTGTTACTCTGATGCAAGTGAAAGTTGTCCAGTCAAACTTGCGCTTGCGTTAAAGTACTCAAGTACTTGCTTTTAAAAACGCTTAAGTATTAAAAGTACATCTTCTGTCAGCGCATCGTTGTATTCTTGCCACGACGCTTGATGCCTCTGAAGCAACCTGCTGGATCCACTGACTCGCTTGTAGAACCTGTAGAATAAACACCTGGGAGAAGGTTACAAAATGAAACACGACCGATCTGAAAAAGAGCCATTGCGTTTAATTGTAACACCCCCACAAAGCAGCGTGGTCGTGTTCTGACCCACATGTAAGAACACTACCATGTATGTGTGAGGGGAAATTTAGTGGATGAACACTCCTATTCTCTGTTTCTGTGTGTTGAGCTCAAGTGGCCTGGTGTACTGAGAAAGTTGTTTTTCCACATGCTGTAATCGCCTTTCTGTGGCCTTGGTGGTGATAAGCGGGGTGCCTGAGTTCTCCCTAACTACACATCTGCCTGCACATATCGGCGCATTCCAGGTGCACGCTTTAGCAAAGCTTCATAGAAAATCTTGAGCCAATCACGTCCAGATCCGAGCAGTAAGCAAATATCTTCAGAGTATAATAGATAACATTCCTAAGACCCAACTCAGAGTGCGCATACTCTCGGCACCACTGAAGTCGTGTCGTGTCTTCTTTTTTCCTTTCCTATTTGATTATATCTGTTTTATATGATCTACTATAATAAATAACTGAAAAGACAACTGCTAAGCGTTCTGAAGTGTTTATTAGAAGTTCCCATTACACTGTGTAACCAGGAGGACAGTGGGATAGCTGTAAATGCAGCTTGCTCAGAAAATAAAGACTGATTAAAACCCAGGTCCACACCTCGAGCTTAATAACTGCCCAACTGCAACACTGTTTTAAGCAAGACCATCATTTAACGTCAAAACAAAACGATTTGTTGTGACTGACTAGTGCAATATTGTCCCTCTTACAGGTCGCATGCATGCGTGTGTCTCAGCATGCTGTATGTATTCATGCGTGTGCCATCATGTTGGTTTAGTGGAGTGAAGCTCCACCTGACATGCTAGCAAAATCTTTTCAAACTCGATCATATTGGGTAGTTAACGTTACTAGAAAAGAAAGAGTTCTACATTTTGTTTATTTGGCAAGATTATACTAAACCATTTCCGAACGCACTTCAGATAAGTAACAGTGTCCAAGTTAACTAGCTACGTGTTAACGTTAGCCGTGGACAAGGCTACGGCAGCTTGGCGGGCAAATCCAGAGAAAGTCGTTTGACTAACCGGACTGCATAGCTGTTGCAACGTTATCGCTAGCTCTAAAGGCACAGACAACTTCGTTGCAAGATTTCTCTCGGAATAAAACACTTACATCCCTCAATATGCTCCCGTAGGTCGGACGGCGAGTTTTTGTAGGCCGTGATGTGGTTCATTTTAGGCAAACAAAGCAAACGATTGAACTGAAACATGGATTCTAGCTATAGCCATGAGTGCGTGCGTTCCCCAGAAGAACCGCCTCCTTCCATTCTGCCATCAAGTGATCGTGTTAAATAAAGCTAGAAAGAAATAATTGAACTTGATTTTTTCCAGTCTATGGACGTGACGTGACCTTAGTGATGGGCTGTCTCAGTGTCACCTGAGGGGAAACGATCACGTTTTAGAAAAGAAAAGAAAAAAAAATCTACTTTCAAAGCTGCTTCATAGTAACGAGGACTTTGATAGAAATATAGTGGAGTAAAAAGTACGATATTTTTGTCTTTCAAATTAAGTGGAGTTAAAGTCATAAGTTGCCAAAAAAAATTAATACGCAAGTACAGATACTCAGTGTACTTAAGTAAATGTACTTCGTGACTGTCATAGGGGAAGTCATGGCCTAATGGTTATAGAAGCAGTTTTTGGACCAAAGGGTTGCTGGTTCAATTCCCTGGACCAGCAGGAATGGCTGAAATGTCCTTGAGCAAGGCACCTAACCCTCAACTGCTCCGGCAAGAGTGATGGCGTACCTTGTGTCTGATTAGCCAAAGAAAAGCTGATGATGTGATTATCAGTTCAGGCAGTGCCCAGCCAAAAAAAAAACCCTAGCTAGCATTAGGCAAGCATTATAGTATAGTTAAGATTCATCGACCGTATTTATTAAAGATGCCATTTTTGCCAAAACTGGCCAAAAGCAGGTGATCTGATGTGTTTCCAATCTTCAACTGTCCAATTTTGGCGAGTCTGCGCCCAGTGTGTAACCTCAGATTCCTGTTCTTGGCTGACAGAAATGAAACCCAGTGTGGGCTTCTGCTCTTGTAGCCCCCAAACTTCAGCATGTTACGTATTCTGAGATGCTTTTCTGCTCACCATGGTTGTAAAGAGTGGTTGTTTGAGTTGAACAACAGCCTGATGTGATGAAAAGAACAGCATTTAACAGATTTTGGAACTTGACACCCATGAGAATCAACTCGGTCTGTAATTGGGATGGCTCCTGAGCGGTGCAGCAAAACACCGTTTGCGCTGTCGTCCAAGGGTCTCGAGTTCGTGATTATCCATGGCTTTCCTGCAAGAGACAATGGGGGTCGCCATGACACCGGCCTCTCCCGGATGCCGGTTTTTGAGTTCCAGTTTATCCAAGATGTGTTGTCCAGCACCATACGCTGCTCATCTGTACATGCAATTCCTGTCTTTCCAGTAATCACTGCATTTTGGACCTGAATCAACAACATTAATTCTGTGTAATTGTCGTTTAGCTCTTGTACATTATTCAAACATTGCGCTCCATTACAGTCATTTAGCTGACGTTTTTATTCAAAGCGGTTAACGATAAGTGGATTCCGAGAGAATCCGAGAGCGAGCAGTGCTGAAGTACGACTGTAAACAAATAGCCTACAAATACCATCCAATATCTGGAATGATCAGGGGAGTTAAGAAGTTGAAGAAGCTTGGACAAATACATCGACAAGGAATTATTTTAAGTACGGTCTGCTTTATTGTCTCCAAAGTTTGACAGCATTTGCGTCTGCATTAAAATGGCTAGCCTGCGCTTCTCTGACCTACCTAGCTTTTGCTTCTTGAGCTCTACATATACATATTGAGCCTATATGGTATTTGGCAGACGCTTTTGTGCAAAGCAACTTACAATCTATAAACACTACATTATTAGCAAACCAATACAATAATATACTCACTCTACTCTGACATGGCCGACCTTCCAGATGAGAGCCTCTGCATGACTGCAGGATTTATTTCCCTTTTTTTGCTCTGGCTAGGCTCAATCTCAGCCTTTAAGCAAGCACACTCGCCCTCTCTCTCTCTTACACAGAATTTTGCCAGTTTTATTACTGTGTAGATGATTGTACACCTCCGTGCTTTTGTAGTTCATTCGCTTCTCGCCAAGAATAAAATAATTGACAATGACGTCGAGCCATAACTTCATGTCGTCTATCCGTTCTGTGAGGGTAGAAGGATGGAGCACTTTGACCGTATTATCCCCAGAAAATCGGACCCGTGTAACCATCTTTTAGCCAACCCGCGTAGCAATTAGCGTTAGCGACAAACGTCAACACAGTGGAGCGGAAGAAAGATCCCGGCTTCTACTATGACGCAGCAATGAATCATGGGAAAGGTCAGAGTTTGAGAAAGTTGTGGAGACGACAACTAATCCTTGGCGAGGAACCAAGCTAGCAAAACTGGCCATGCTCTTTGTGTAATATACAGTTAGGTCCATAAATATTTTGACAGAGGTGACGTTTTTCTAATTTTGGTTCTGTACATTACCACAATGAATTTTGAAAAAAACAATTCGGATGCAGTTGAAGTTCAGACTTTCAGCTTTAATTCAGTGGGTTGAACAAGATGATTGCATAAAAATGTGAGGAACTA